>PVKP010010933.1:0-63128 GCA_004027715.1 Plecturocebus donacophilus
TGCACTTTTTCTAATGACCTGCCATCAGCATTTGCTTTTTTGACATTTACTGGGCTTCTTGGCCCGCAGAACTGACTTGTTTCACTTAGCCTTTTTAGCACTGCCCTCAGAGACCTCGGAAAGCCTCCTTGAGTTTTGTCCACAGCTCCTTGGGAATTTTTCTGACCCAAACATGCATCAGCTAAGAGCCCTGGTTCCTTGGAGTGGAGGATGCTTTGAGTAAACAGAGATATTCATTGTATACTAAGGCAATCTTGTCTTACAAAAAAAATCAGGTAAAAACTTTGGAAAATATGGCAAAGGATGTCAAGAATTACCCACCTTCCTTATATATTTGTCCTCAGATTCAATTTGATTAATTGCTGTAGATTCACACCTAAGTTCTGCGACAGCTAAAGACATCAGCACCTTCACTGATCGTACGCTTCAGTGTCATTTTGTATTCCTGTTACATTTAGCTGTTCAAGTGACCCCAGACATTTCTGAGACCGTCCTTAGAGCTTGTATCCACATGAAACAAGCACAGAAATTTCAGCAAATGATCGTGTGGTTTTAGCCAAGTTTTCAGCTTTCTGTATGGCTTGCATTATTTTGTGCCTGCAGCCCTGGGTTTGCGTTTTGTAATTTCCATGTGAACGTGGTGAAGAAATAGCTTGAAGTCATTTCTTCCAGTAATTTGTTTGATGGAGACCAGGATTTGAACCTGGGATTTCCATTCAGGGGCTTTTTCCTCACTCCAGGGCAAGGGTACCGATGGCTGTGTCAGGGTTGGAAAGGGTTTGAAAGCAGCACAGAGGGAGGGGGACTGGGTCGGCGGTGTGAGGGCAGCACAATGGATGGCGTCACCAGCATCGGAGATGCACGTGGGAGCCCTGGGGAATTTGCTAGCGGAGAGTATTGAGTGTGTCTGAGTGTGTATTTTGTTTTTTTGAGACAGTGTCTTTCTCTCTTGCCCAGGCTGGAGTGCAATGTGTGATCTTGGCTCACTGCAACCTCCTCCTCCTGGGTTGAAGTGATTCTTCTGCCTCAACTTCCCAAGTAGCTGGGACTACAGGTGCACACCACCTCGCCTGGCTAATTTTTGTACTTTTAGTGGTGGTGGGGATTCACCATATTGGCCAGGCTGGTCTTGAACTCCTGACCTCGTGATCCACCGGTGTTGGCCTTCCAAAGTGTTGGGATTACAGGTGTGAGCCACTGCACCGGCCCTGAGTGTGTATTTTGACACATGTATCCAGATTGTGTGAGTTGGATTGCTTGGTTTCTTGCATGTTTTCAAAAAGTCACTGCAGGTTCCTGCAGATTTTGTCAGTGGCAGGTAGTTGAACACACACTTCACAGGCCTCTTGCAAGTCCCTGAGTGGGGCTGGCTGGCAGGCCTCTGGCCTTGGGGGAGTGTGTTGTCCGGGAGGAGAAGCGAGCCAGGGAGAGCTGGCTTCTGCCAGGGGTCATTACTCGCTGCCTCACCGCCCCTCCTGCTCTGCATGGCGTTAACTGGGAACCATACGAATCAACAAAAATGGATTCAAGGAACAGTCACAATCGTGTGAAAAAGAGCTAAACTTTACCAGAAAATACAGAATGTGAATTAGATCTCACTAAAATGAGCATTTTACCTTCCCAGTGAGCAGAGCAGAAAAGCAGGTCGTGGAGCCGCTAGGTGACCGGTGAGGAGGAGAATCTTGGGCCCTGCTGGCTGTAGAATACATCCGCAACACTTCTTTCAAGCATTTTACCAGTATCTGTCAATAAAATGTTCTGCTCTTTCGCCCGACAGTTTCACTTGAGATGTTTTTCTTCAGGAAATCACTCTCAGTGCAGACCACATCCTTTATTTAGAAAAGAGTATTATTCGGGCATTCTTTATTATAACAGTAAAATATTTGAGATGGTGCCAGCATCCCAAAGCAGGGGTGTGGCTGTGTAGACGGGGAGATTGCAGTTCTCTGGATGATCATGCAGCATCCTGAGGGATGGCTTCAAAGAGTATGTTATAAAGTGGGAGATCCCTGTTACAAACGTCAGATTCAACAGGACACATTTGTATTTACAGTGCAACTGTAGTCATAAAAAAGCTGAACAAAACCTCTGTGCAGAAACAAATTGGAATGAAATTATAGCAGCAGATATCCTGATTGTGTTTTACATGATGCATCTGTGGCGAATTTCCCTCTTTATTTGGTATTGTGAGTTCCTAAAATGTTTTTTGTAACAATGACTTTTTAAAAATTTTATTGTTGTTGTTGAGACAGAGTTTCACTCTTATTGTCCAGGCTGGAGTGCAATGGCGCGATCTCGGCTCAGCACAACCTCTACCTCCTGGGTTCAAGCGATTCTCCTGCCTCAGCCTCCCGAGTAGCTGAAATTATAGACATGTGCCACCATGCCTGGCTAGTTTTGTATTTTTAGTAGAGACGGGGTTTCACCATATTGGCCAGGCTGGTCTCGAACTCCTCCTGACCTCGTGATCCACCCACCTAGGCCTCCCAAAGTGTTGGGATTACAAGTGTGAGCCACCACGCATGGCTGACAATGAATTTTAAAAAATCAGGGCCTGATTGTCTTACCCCATGGCATCCTGGACATGCTGTATAGCCCCTGCCTGGGCCACACAGTGCCCATCACACTGCCTGCCCTGGGTCCCGCAATGCCCAAAGCTGGGAAGGCCCAGGGAGCCTTCAGGGAGCTCTCAGGCCTCCATGACTGTGCAGAGTTCTGCTTTCTCCCAGTCAAGTTTATTGGCTCTGAATGGAACAGACACTGATTCCTGTGCCTTCCCCAGCTCCCAGTGAGCTCTACACATACTGTTCAGGAAAGGAGACACCTTAGCAAGTATAAAACCCAAGACAGGCCATTTTGGAAGCCTGAGAAGGTCCGGGTCTTCCTGTCTTTTCGTCCTTGAATCAATGTACACAGGGCAGTTTACAGCCATAAGGTCGGGTCCTTCTCTCGGCCTACGTGCTACTCCGGGCATGGCATGGGGCCTTTGGGCTGAGCAGACCCTTCTGCATTCTGGGGCCGTGCACCTCCCCTCTGGGCCTCCAAGCTGCGTGCTGGGGAGGACACAGTGAGGCCGTTGCCATGTGCAAGCTTCTCCAGCCTTTGCCTCAGCAGTGGGGAGGCAGGCACAGGGCGTGGGCCTGGGCCACAGGAGACACCTGTTATCTGAAGGCCCTCAGGAGCTGGCTTGCCACTGTTCCTTCCTTGTGCTGTGATCTTGGGTACAGCAGGAGCCATGCATGTTTCCGTGGGGTGCTGAGATGTTCGCTTGTGGTAACACAGCACCAGGGCCCGAGTGTGGGCAATGCAGCAGTGAATGGAGACCTGTGTTTTTGAGTAGTCCTTGTGCTTCAGAGAGTGTGTTTCTCGTTACTTACATCAGTGGGGGATAGTTAAACATTGGCATCTTGGCCAGTTTTAGTGGTGAGCTTGGTGAATCTTACTGAATTTATTGAATAACGAATGATGTTGACCATTGCTTCATTATTTTAATTGGCTTTCTTTTATACATAATCTTCTTTTGGGTATTTTCCTCATTTTTAGTCAGCTTACTTAGATTTTTTTTCTTGAGAAATAATTCTTTGTAAGTTATTAATAGTAATCCTTTGCCTGTAATGACTTATAAATGCTTTCTCATTTAAAATTTTAAAATACAATATGGGCCAGTTTTTTTCTTGTGTCCTGGGCCTTTATCTAGAAGACCTTTTTCTGACCTGCTAGGTACCCATATTTAGGCATGCACGAGAAGGATTCTGAGGTTAGCCTTGGGTTCGCATTTCATTGTCGCCCTGGGTGAAATGTCTTTACAGAGACCTTTTGCTGTGGGTTTTTATTACAGTGGAATGCAGTGGCCTTTCAGATCCATGGCTTCTGCATGTGTGGATTCGATAAAAATATTTGAAACAATATTGCATCTGTACTGAACATGTAGAGACTTTTCTTGTTATTATTCTGTAAACATCTATTTATGTAGCATTTACAAGATACCAGGTGGTATAAGTAATCTAGAGATGATTCAAGGTATAGGAGGATGTGTACGGATTATGTACAAATCACTAAATCCTTTTATATCAGGGTCTGGAGCCTCCACGGATTTGGGTATCCACGGGGTTGTGGGGAGCAGGATACTGAGGATCTGTGTTTCTGTGTGGCTTCCTTCTCACACGGCTAGCCCTGGCCCTCAGCAGAGCCTGGAGCCTTGTGTTGGTCCATCTTCTTTCCACCTGGGCCCATTATTAATGATTTGTATGTGGGAACATTCTGCTGATTGATTTAAAGACCCATTTATCCTTTGAGGAATTATTTTTGACTTAATTACATAAAGGGAGTAAATCAATTTAATGGATTGATTTATGATCAGTTTGTGCTTTCAGATTATTATGACTCGAGAAAGCTTCTCTGTATAAATTTCTGCAGTCATCCTTCTGAAAGATGAGTGTGTCTGCACAATCTCCTTCTAACTGGAACATGGAATCAGGAAGAAGGTCTTCCTTAGCCAGAAGTCTTCTGCTCCTGTCCTCATGAGGAAAAAGCGAGGGGCCTCACCCTTTCATGCAGTGAGGGGTGGGAAGGGGCGCCTTCACCTGTGGGCATATGGTAGGTGCCAGCCCCACACCAGAGCTCCTGGGAGGTGTGGATACCTTGCCTCCAGCCTGTGGAGGAGCAGCAGCCATCGAGGTGAAGACCTGCTCCATCCCTGCCTCCAACCTCTAGAGCGGCAGGAAGGAACAATCCAGGTGAAAGGCTGCTCCATCCTTGCCTCTGGCCTTTGGGGGTACAGGAACGAATGTGGCCAAAGCCTGTCCATTCTTGCCTCTGATCTACAGAGGGGCACGAACAATCAAGTTCAAAGTTCGTCCATTCTTGCCTCCGCCTGCCGGGGGAGGGGGGTGAAAGTCCACTCCATTGCACGGTTAGGGCCTGGGGACCATGGGCATCAGGTGTGCCTTCTGTTTTCCTGAGAAGCTACACCTGTAATTTTCAGAGACATGCTTTTCAAGGGTGCTCAGAATTGCAAAGTTATTTTGCCTTCTTCGCAAGAGAACAACAAGCCTTTTCTTAAAGGAGGCACTTAGAGCCGTTGACCTGTGACTTTGTGTGAGATAATGCTTCCCTCTGTTTGAATGAGTTGTTTTTCATTTTAGTATTGCTTGTGTTGTCATTAGTAAAAGCAAATCAGACTTATATCTTGTCTTAAATCTAGCAATGACTTGAATATTTCTTTGAGCCAGAGACATGGGATTACCTTTTTTTTTTTCTTTTTTGAGGCAGAGTCTTGCTGTGTCAGCAGGTGCCAGGCTAGAGCACAGTGGCATGATCTCGGCTCACTGCAACCTCAGCCTCCCAAGTAGCTGGGATTACAGGCGCGTACCACCGTGCCCAGCTAATTTTTGTATTTTAGTAGAGACAGGGTTTCACCATGTTGGCCAGGATGGTCTCGATCTCTTGATCTCGTGATATGCCCACCTTGGCCTCCCTGTAACAGTCAAAAGCACTGGGAGGGTGCAGGAGTCAGGGAGTCAGAGGAGCACATGAGCACAGCCTCTTCTAGGGACTAAGATGTTCTTCGTTTCAGCTTGACCTTTCTCCCTGTCCCACAGTTTCTCACACATGAAAGTATTTGGTAATTGTTAATAGAAGAAATCATTATTTCACCAAATAGCTTTTGTAGGAACTAAACTTCTACTCATAACATTATTGAACATTTAAGATCCAGACAAGCTGCAAGAATGCTGAGATTAGAATTCTGCTTTTTGCAAAAGTGACATCATCTAAACAAAGACGGTGGCAGATATAGAAGGTTTCTTTCCCTTTCTACTGTGGCATCTGTCCCACTGTTGTTCCTTTCCCAAGTGTTGTCTGCAGACCTTTTTCCACATGGAATTTGGTGCCAATTTTTTTATACAAAAAGTAGACCAGCTGCTTCACAGACGCTGCCTGTTCGCAGGCCCCGAGGCCTCCTGCTTTGGGTTTTGAGGTTGGAGACCCCTGGCTGGGCGTCTGCTTGCGGGTGGCGGGATGGGAAACAGCTGTGCTGCTGGTGAGACGAGTGTGTTTGTTCTCATCACTTGGGATCACTCTTGGGGCCGACAGTTGATTGTCGGAGCTGGCCTGATGCCTCCACCTTGTCCAGCCATGCTGAGGGCATTGTCTTTGGCCTGTGATAATCATCTGCCAATGTCTCGCCCTCCCACCGTGTGCCTGTCCTTGTGGGCTGCAGGCGGCCGACCTGCGCTTACAGCCATGGAGCCGGGTTGTGCACCATGACTGTGTTTCGGTCTGTGTGACCTTGACTGAGTTGAACGTTATTTATATTAGAATTAAACATTCCCACCGCTAGAGCAATTTGATCATAACGTTTGTTGTTTTTGCTGAACCAAAGAGTTTTGTGAATTTATAGTCTTGAGTTGTGATGCTACTCTCACCAAGGCAGGACGTTTTTCTTCATCCTGGAACCCAGATGTACGTAATGAAGTGTTCAAATCTCTCTCACCAAAGTGCCAGGGTTTCAAATGTAAAACTCCCAAGTTGGGAAATGCAAAAGATGTGATCCATAGAGCAATTCTATCTGCTTATCAAACAGAACATTTTTGATTACCAGTTAAGCTCCTAATTAAGTGAAGAGGTTTATTGCAGGGTTTATGCAGTGCAGGTGATTAATGTAGTCATAACGACAATAGCTCCCTCCCCACCCGCCTAGTGCTCCCTGAGGGGGGCTGGCTGTTACCCACAGCATTTGTGCTGTAGGCAACTGCTCCCCATACCTTCCTAACGGTGTCCTGGAATCTTTTGAAATGAAAGGGGCTAGTTAAATTGGAGGGATTTCCCCCTTTCCCCATTACCAACCTCTTCCATTTGGTTTAATTTGAGAGAGGACTTAACTCCTTGTCAAGCCTCTTTATTTTTGAGCACCCCCTGGTAATTATAAGATAAGACTCCAGTCCTCTGCTCCAGTTCCAGAGGCTGACGTTGTCTCACGGAGGTGGGGTTGGGAGCTGTGTGGGGAATGAGCCCCTTAGGAGACCCAGAGCCTGGGTGGCCTTGGGATGACAGGCTGTTTTGCTGAATGAAGGAAGAGGGGGCTATGCACTCGTGGTGTGGCCACAGAGTTGCTGTTTTATTTATGGAGTTAGACCTTCCTGGAGTTGGAGCTGTACAAGGTAGGCTCCAGCATGGATGCTTCTTACCGAGTCAGAGGCCTCTGTGCTGTGCGGGGTCCCACTGTGAACCCGATGAGAAGCGTGTAGACTCATCAGTCAGAGCCCTGGTTCCTGGCGAGGCTCTGCCACTTCCTAGCGCAGGACCTGGGCATGTTACCTGCAGCCTCTTTACCTGTGCAGCGTGGGCACTGACCCCACTGGAGGCTTTTGGATGGAGTGGGATCATGTATGGACATGCGGGCTCCCATTCAGAAAGGCCTGCTGTGGAAATACACAAGTGCCTTGTCTGTCAGCAGGCAGACGTCTTCACTGTGTGGTTGGTGGTCCTGGGTGGGCAGGCGTCCTCACTGCCTGGCTGGCTGTCCTCGGGGGGAAGGCGTCCTCACTGCCTGGCTGGCTGTCCTCGGGGGGAAGGCGTCCTCACTGCCCAGCTGGAGGTCCTGGGTGGGCAGCCTTCATCACCAGGACCTTCTGGATTTTGAGCGCATTCATCCCTCTGTTCCTTTTTGTTTTCTGGGTGTGGAAAGAGGGGCCAAGAACTTCTGCTCTTTGCTTCCGTAAAACAGCTTTTTACATGTTTCAGGTTGGCAGTTATATCCCCATGTGGTTTTCTCCTGACCAGGCTAAGTATCCTCCATTTCAAAAAATTGGCTTTGTATGCTTAGCCACAGTTCATCCACCCACCTACCCATCCATGCGTCCACTCGTCCATCCCTCCATCCGCGTGGATGGCTGGCATCTCCTGCTGGACGTGGTGACTGTGCGGTGCTCTCCCCACCTTGTAGCACCGGCCCTGCCCACTGACTGCCAGCAGCACCCTCACCCTAATCACTCTGACCCCAAAGTCCCCTGCACATTTCTCAAAATATTCACTAGGGCAGTGCCACCACCTGTGGGATCTTCTGCTGTAGAGAGAGTTATCTGAGGAAAAGACAGGCCTTATCTAAACTGTTCTAAGTGGCTTGAACATTATTCTTTTCTATTGCAGAAATAACTGCTCATTGTGAAAATCCACATTCCCTTTTACTCTGTGCCCTTCTGCAGAAAATAGTGAGACTTTCCGGCCCTACCCCGCACCTTGCAGGAGTGTCTGGACGTGCCATGCGTGGCGTCCCTGGATGGTGCTCCTTTGCGCGCATTTATGTGGATGCAATGCTTGTTTTCCATGTAAATGGAACTGGTGATAAAGGTGGGATTGTTTTACAAATTGGGTTTTTTCCTTAATACTATAGCCGGGCAGCATTTCAGAGAAGGTTAGTTAGATCATCCCCTAAAGCCTTTCTGCGATCTAAGAAGGCAGGCAGGATGGTTTTTAATTCAGTGCCGTTTTTATATCTCCTGACTTCACATTTTGCTGTGGTCCACTTGGGCCCGCGGATCTTCTGCCCTGTGGGAAAAGGCTGTGGGAGTGCCTTTTCTGCCTCCTCCAGGTTCCCCTTGGAGTTAGCCTGTGCACCTGGCCTCCCTGCCACCCCGAGAGCTCTTTGGGGTCAGGACTCATGCTTTTCTGAACTTGGTGTTCCCAGGGGATGGGGCTGCCCCTTGCAGGGAGGTGTTGTGGCTGATGTGGGGGAAGAAAGGGCCAAATGCAGTTCCAGAACACTGTTATTGTGCAGGTGTTAATTTAGTTCTTAATTACATGAGAAAACTAAGGACAGAATCAGGTCCTGTTTCAGATGGAAACAAGCTGGTTTAAATTTCATTATTTTTAATTGTGTGTTTGCAAAAATGTCACCTTAGAAAGTCCCCACAGTGGCCCATCTCTGTCATGGCTCCCAGGGGCCAGCTGGTCCTTCCTGGCTGGGAGGAAGCTGAGGTCTGTACATCTCCCCTTGCCCTCACCACAGTCCAGGGGTGCCCTGTGACTCACCCACCTCCCGGCATCCAGCTGCTTCGAGGCAGCTTGGGCACATCTTCGTGGCTCAGAAGGAAATCTCTAAGCCCAGATCTCCCAAGGCCTGACAGCTCTTGCGCACCCGCTCAGGGCCACAGCCGTGGCTTCCGCCCCCCATTGATTGGCATCTGGCTCTGCCTCCCAGTTGCTTGGAATTACTGTGTCTGTGTTTTCCTTTCTCATTTGTGATCTTAGCTGAAAATTCCTTCTTTCCATTGGTGTCAGTGCTGTCCTCGCTGCCCTCCCTTGAAGTGATAAATCTGACCTCTCTGTTGTGGTTTGGTTTGGCCAGCGGTGACCTTCCCGGTGCTAGTCGACGCAGACCCCAGCAACAACGCTCCCCGGGTCATGCCTCGCTCCCGTGTCTCCCTTCTCAGTCTCCCTCCCTCCTGGCCCCACGGGTGGCAGTGTGCCTGGTGGACAGTATGTACCTTTGGAGTTGGATGGTCCTGAGTGAGAATGCGTCGAGGCCGTTGGCCGTCTCAGAGGCTTGATTCAGAGCCCACTCTCACCCTGCAGTGGACTCCCGCTGGTCCTCGGGGCAGATGGTTTCGTAGATGAGCATCTCACAGGTGGAAGCCAAGCGCGGCCTGCTCATCTTCCCTGCAGTTCTGTCTAGGCCACACACCCAGGGACGGGGCTCCTCTGGGTGGTCTTGGGCCTTCCCAGGCTGTCTCCCAGGGCCCAGACACACCAGCCCGGGAGGATTTTCTGCAGCTTGTCCTGGCCCTGACGCTGCTGTCACAGCCTGGAGTCCAGAGTGTCCTGTGCCACTCTGTGTACCTTTGCCAAAGTGGGGGATGCTTTCTCTGGCGGGGGATATTTATCTCATTCTAACAATAAGGGTAATTCCAATTCTCTTGGCGTTCAGAAGACAAATCACTGTGGGGGCTCTCTGAGTTAAATGCCATTACTTCATTATCTTGAAGAGTAACAAATGGCCCATTGTGAGAAATGACACCTAGAATAGGCCACTGACATTTCCTCAGATAAAATAACAAGCCAGCTAAACAGACCAAGAGAGCGAGGCTCCTGCCTGGTGCGTGCAGCGCCTGGCTCTGTGAGTCAGAGCCGCGACAGCCCAGCTCCGTCCGTGCACTTGAGGAGAGGCTGTTGAGGTCTGCCAGGCTTTAGTTCCCTGTTTACTCTTATTATATCTGAGGAAATGTCTCCGTGCTTGGGAGGTCCTTGAAGGAGGGTACGTCGATGGGCAGCTTCTCAAAGCAAGCCCGCTCATGACTATGGCTGATTCAGTTCCCTGAGATGGAGAAATACAATCAGACCCGCTCCAGGTCTGCAGAATGTTGTGTTGATTCTGCTGAAACCGTTTTCCCAGGGAGGAAATGGTACCCTGGGGAGGCCACTCACACTCCCGCCGTGCGCCTGGCTTCTGCCGCCGCTCCTTCCCGTAGGAAAGGCATTACGAGGGGCTGAACTCAGATCCAGGCTGACCACTCCACCACTGCCTTCCGAAGCGCACTGATCAGTGCGTGGAGGCCTCGTTTCTGCATCTGTGAAGTGGCAGATGTAGCACCTCCCACCTTGGGCTGCCGTGGGAAATGGGAGACAGGGCCTTTCCCGGGGAGAGCCTGTGGGGTTCTCATCAGAGGGTGCGCTCAGATCAACCCGGGCTCCTGGGCCAGCAGAGTTCTGAGGCCAGACACCTTGCCATGTGCTGGAGGGAGAGTCTGCAGCCCCACAGGGGGCCAGTGTGTAGACAGAGCCACCAGGAGAGTGCGGTGTCATGGACACGCCCGGGCTGGGAGGAGGGTTGGGACGGAGGAGGGTTATGGCCAACGAGCAGCACTTGTCATCCTAGCATTCGAGGGAAGGGGCATAGGGCCCTGCCTTCCAGTCCCTGGCTTGGTGAAAACACGTCCGAGAGACTGAGGGCCTGCGTGCGCCCTGCATGCTGTGGACAACGGCATCCTTCACAAGCCTGGGTCCTGGGAGGAGCCCATCCATGTCCCCACGCCACCTGGGTGACTCTGACACCCTGCACTGATGTTTCCAATCTTTAAAGTCATTCGTTCTCCCCTCTAATTCATGAGCTTCCTGAGGGCATCAGGTCTGTCACTCATGTCTGTGCCTGGTGTATAGGGACAGATCCCACACAGGAGACCGGCTCTCTGTGTCCACATTACCCACCCCCCATCCCGCCCCTGGTGTAGGCAGCCCAGGACCGACCAGCCGAGGAATGCAGAGGCGTGGCGTGGCCTGGCTGTAGGGCATGCTGCTCAGTCGTGTAGAGGAGTGGGGCACTGAGGCCGCCTGCTGCGTGGACGACTCTTGAGGATGTTGTGCCCAGTGAGAAGGAGCCAGTCCCAGAGGGCCATGGGGCCTGATGCCAGCAGTGTGAAATGTCCAGAACAGGCAGCTCCGTAGAGACAGAGGCAGATGAGTGGTTGCCAGGCGAGGGGTGGAAAGTGGGGAGCGACTGCTGCAGGGCCTGGGGTTTCTTTCCCTGTGACAGAAACGCTCTGGAACTAGTGTGATGCGTGTGCAGCCTTGTGACCCCACTGAAGACCACTGCATTGCACATGCTACGGGGTGGATTTCATGGCGGATGAATCACCTCTCAGTTTACACAACCCAGAACCAAATCAAGCCAATACCCATGGAGGGACTGAGGATCCCCCCCACCTCCCCAGAGAGAGGAGAGACGTGCGAACTGGCTGGAATCCGCCTGCCCTCCTGCATTCCCGCAGACCCTGCCATGTTGCATGTATCCACGGCTGTCACTTCCCTGTCCAGGCCCTCAGGCACCCAGCTGCTCACTCCTGCTGGAGGGTCAGGCACGGAGGCGCTCTTCCCCTTTTATCCTGCTGGTTCAGGGTGAACCAGGAACCATGGGAGGTGGTGTGTCATCTCGGCTCTCCCAGTCACACGCTTCAGTGTGAGTTAGTGATTGTTCGGGGCTGCGCCTGAGGAACCAGTGTGATGCAGGACTGTACGCAGCACAAACGTGAGATGGGCCTCTGAGTCCTCGGAGAGCAGGTGGGGACCTGGGTTCAGGGACCAGTAGGTGGGGCTGCCTCTGTACCCTTCTCCCCACGTGTACCAGGCTGCTCGGGGTAGCCATGGCCCTGCCCCCCTTTACCACACTGTTGTCGGTGGCTCAAGGGTGGTGATGGCAGAGTGGTGACGGAGCAGAAACGGGCACGCACGTTCACAGTGCGCAGGAGAGGGCCTGGCACTTCGGCAGCCTGCGGTCAGCACCGGCAGCCTTCTCTTCCTTATCGTTATTGTGGCTTTTATCTACTTAAACCTTTCTAAATATATTCTGGGCTGAAATGTTTCTTTTTTTAAAGAACATTTTCCTTGAGAAGATGCCATGCAAATCAAACTCAAGTAAAAAAAATTTAAATATAGGGTAGATAATTTTTAAAACATTTATGAGTATTTTGCTGGATAACAGCAGTTTTGTAAGGATCTAAAATTAGTTTGTTCAAATATCTGATAAGCCATTTCAATTAGGCATCTGTTTTGCATTTTTAAAAACTTTTAGATTCTGTTTTCTCATTTTTTTTTTTTTTAATACTTTAAGAAGGCAATTATTTAGAGCACCATTGTCTGTTCTTTCTTGGAAGCACATCTGTGTTACGGCTTTCTGAGATTTTTGATCATAGCATGGAAGTATTTACCCTGTGTAGTTTTGGAAACTCTTAACTTGGGAAAAGGTTTTTAGAGGAATTATTGCCAAATGAATTTGTAAATATATCCGAAGTAGAGTTTTCAAAATCTTATGAAAAACCTTTCAGATCTCTGTGAGGATTAAATAATATATTCTGTTTTCTCTCTTATTAGGATGTGAAATGCCTGAGAAGCAATAATTTATAATATATTAATTATGTTAATTAATTGGAGAGGATTCAGAATATTAATTATCTGCAACTAATTAGGTGTTAAGATGGAGAAGCGTTAAGTGATGAGGTGGAAGACTGCATGAGTCATTTAGCTAGACTGATGAGAGCGGGCGGAGGGAGCTGGATGTGGGCGCAGCTCTGTGGCTCCGTGGGCCTCCTCCGTGGGTTGAGGTCCCGTGTGGCTAAGTCTCCTTGTCTTTTGCATGCTCGGCGCCGCGCAGAGGCAGAGGAGGTGGACGCAGTGGACGTCTCCGGCGTGCCTGCAGAGGTGCTGCGCAACATTGAAGCTGACACCTACTGGTGCATGAGCAAGCTACTGGACGGCATTCAGGTGAGCGCCCGAGGTGCCCACGGGGACATGGGCCACGCCCGCAGCTCCTGCAGTGAAGAAAGCCTGGTGCCTGGGCTGCTTCTGAGTCTCAGTGTGGCCGTGTAGTTTCTCCTGAAGCCTCACTTTGCTACATCTGGACCAGCACAGACCCCTCAGGGTTGATGAAGTGTGAGAAACAGTGTGTGTGCCCTTGTTCTGGGAATGGTCACCATGTCCTGCCGAGTGTGCCACAGGAAGGCGTGGTGTAGAGCCTCCTCCCCTCTACCCAGCTGCCTGCAGACCATTGCCACCAACACCACCAAATGGGGCAGATGCTCATGGTTTCTGCGTATGTGTGGCCAGCTGTGCTCAGCGGGATCCCCCCTTAAACGGCCTCAGATTGGAGACCACAGCTCCTGGTCTTTAACACCAGGCTGTGAACTCTCGTCCTGTGGCTGGGGCTCCAGGGGCATGGGACGCCGCAGCCGTGAGCTCTCATCCTGTGGCCAGGGCTCCAGGTGTGTGGGACGCTGCAGCCGTTCCTGTCCCCAGAGAGCAACATGAGCTGCTGGGGTCCCCTGCACCACAGCGGGGACTCTGTGGGTCTCCGTGTCAGCTAGGGTTAGTGGCTGAGATTTCTGTAGAAGAACCACAGGTCTCCCAATGACAGGGCTGATCCTATGGCATGGTGTCCAGGGCAGAATCCCACACAGTGCCTGGGAAGGGCCTTGTTGGTAGGTGATCAGGAATGAGGACTAGAACCAGCTGATACTACAGAGGAACAGCTGAGGGGGATGGACGGGCCCCTGCATGGGTGGGGGGCATCTTGGTTTATTTGAGGCTGGCACATCTTTCTAGGCATCTGCTTCCTGGGAGGTGCTGTGCTCCACACCCGGGAATAGTGGCGAGTAAGGGTGGGGCCTGATCCAGAAGCTTACTGGGGAGGGAGGGTAGACGGGTAAGTATGGCATGAAGGGACAGACACTTGAGCCCAAAGGTGGGCAAAAGTAGATTTCAGGGGACAGTGAATTTGCTGATAAAGCAGGACTTGTCAGACACAGGAGGGTCAAAGCCAGAGCACAGTTTGGGTCGATAATCGTTTTCCGAGGGACCAAATGCCAAGGCCATCGTGGGTCTTTGCAGGTAGGTGGCCCTCTGCCGAGAGCTGGGGCCTCCTGGGAGGATCTCCGTGTTCTGCCAGCATTCCTGTTATCCCAGCTAAAAGGGGGGCCCTCATCTGAGAGACACAGAGGCATGGTTGTGCGTCACTTGTCACCTGCATTGCCTGCAGGGCTTGGCTCCTCCTGAGCCACTGTGGTAAAGATTGTGCCTGATACTGCCAAGTGAAGAGGTCTCAGCTGATCTACTTGATTTGAAATCGTCTAATATGGCTTTTATAACATGAGATCTCAGGTTTAGATTCTAAGTTTAATTTGAATATTTTAGCTAAAAGGTTCTGTTGAGGAAAGACGTGTGGTTTGCTGTTAGGTTTTAAAAGTAGAAGCCTGCTGTGCGGGTGGAGACTGGAGACCTCGTGTCTATGGGCCAATCCTGACTCTTTGTGACTTACTTCGTTCCTTGTAAAGAAAAATGTACCTGCTGGAGACATATTTTGGCCAAGCACCAATTTATCATTTCCCCTGCTTTGCTAATATTTTCATACATTTTATTCTTTCTCCTAGACCTTTTGGCTTTTTACCCCCTTCGAAAAATGATTGAATCATAATGTAAAACTTTATAAATTTCAGATGTCACTCTTCTGATCGTGAGTGATGGAACTTGTGCCATTTAACTACAAGATTATCTGGCCTCTATTTGTAAATAAAATCCGCTGTACAATGGAATCGATGTGGCTTTTCATTTTTCACCTGAGATTTGTGGTCTGATGAAATAGTTTATTGGCAGGCCTGGCAGGTGGAGGGGATCATGCTTCCAGCGTATGTGTTTATGGTGCATTGTGGGCCCCTGGCAGCTGTTTATCTTTCTCTCATGTGCCACGATGGATTCTGTGTGATCCTCCCAGGAGCAAGAGTTGAGTGATGTCAGTTCCCACCGTCCAGGGGCCTCGCAGCTTGGCTGTGATCCCTGTAGTTAAGGCCACCTAGCAGAGCTCCTCTTGGGGACCGTGTAGTGTTTACAAGCACTGCTGCAGTTTTAAGTTCAGAGAAGTGTGAGGACGTGTACTCACTTAAAACCAAGGCAGCACGCGGACCGACGTGTCAGCTCCCGGGGGACCTGGCCGCCTCGGCCTCACTCCCCTCCTACCCTTGGTCTTACTGTCTGTGTTTCATTCTTCTTGGAACTGCTAGAACCATCTTCCTCAAGCACCCTTTCATCACATCACTGCCCTGATCGAAACCCCTGGCTTGGTTTTCTGAAGTGCAGGCTCTCAGCGTGGCCTCCACCCATCGTTCCCAGCGTCCTGTCCAGGGAGTGCTTATTCATCAGCTCTGTGGCCGTTCTCGCCATTGCTGCAGACTTTAGTGTGGCCGCTGAACCACAACCATGCGCCCGGGGCTCTTCCTCACCAAGAAGAGGATCTTAAAGGGCCTCTTAGGAGCACAGTTTCTGTGATTGGCAGGTCGTCACCCTGGGAACGAATATGAGGAACTAACACTGTCTCCACCATGACAGTGGTTCTTGGCATGGGCATTCTCAGAACAGGCTGGAATTTGGTTACACCCTGCACACAAGGCTGAGACCAAGAGAGAGGAAGCCCATTGCCCAGGCGACATGCTTATTCTAGAACCCAAGTTGGCTGCTCTGAGTTCTGTTTGCAGGGGAAGTTCTAGAGGGCAGAAGCCACATCTGTCTATTTTTGTAACCCTTGGGTGTCCTGGATAGTCATAACTATGTTTTTGGTTCACCTTGGAGCCTCAATTTGAGATTCTGTATTCTACTTGTTTTCAGTAATTAACTTGGTCGTTTTTGCCAGAATGTGTGAAGCACCCGCCCTGTACAGGGAGGTGGAAGACTTTGGGGTGTGTGAGTCAGCACCACCCTGCTGTTCCCAAGAAGCTCAGAGCCTGGTGGGATGGAGCAGCGGGGAGGACAGCTGATGGAGGTGAGGACAGAGTGCTAGGAGAGGAGGCTGTGAGCCTCAGCAAGACGGCACACTAGGAAAAAGAACAAACCACTCTTCCACCGACAAATGCCTGGAAACGTTAGGGGATTGAACTGGTCTGTTCTCAGACTGCTTAAAGAGGTACTGAGGCTGGGTAATTTTTAGAGAAAGAGGTTTAATTGGCTCACTGTTCTGCAGGCTGTACAGGAATCATAGTGGAGGAGGCTTCTGGAAACTTTCTTTTTGTTTTGAGATGAAGTCTTGCTCTGTTGCCCCGACTAGAGTGTGGTGGCACAACCTTGGCTCACTGCAGCCTCTGCCTCCCGGGTTCAAGTGATGCTCCGGCCTCAGCCTTCTGAGTAGCTGGGATCACAGACATGCGCTGACACGCTCGGCTAATTTTTTGTATTTTTAGTAGAGACGGAGTTTCACTGTGTTAGCCAGGATGGTCTCAATCTACTGATCTTATGATCCACCCACCTCGGCCTCCCAAAGTGTTGGGATTACTGGCGTGAGCCACCACGCCCGGCCTGGAAACTTGTAATCATGGCAGAAGGTGAAGGGGAAGCTGGCATGTCTTACATGGCCAGAGCAGGAGGGCGAGGGGCAGGGGGAGGTGCCACACACTTTTAAACAACCAGGTCTCAGGAGAACTCATGGAACAACACTAGTGGGGATGGGGCTGACCCATTAGAAACTGCCCCATGATCTGGCCACATCCAGCCAGGCCCCGCCTTCAGCACTGGGGATTACAACTGAACCTGAGGTTTGGGTGGGGACACAGATCCAAACCACATCAGCAGTGTCTAACGCGCATTGTGGGACTCCTTAACGCAAAGAGAGGTCCTCCAGGAGCGAAGAGCACTGACTCCACTGGCTGATGCCAGTGAATTGGAGGGAACTGTCCGACCAGCTCATGGCTAGGAGTGCAGTTCTTCCTGCCCTGGCGAGGTGTGATCACAGAAGCCAGTCCTGTGCAGGGAGATCAGGTGCTGCCCAGAGCAGAGACACGGGCTCTGTGTGGACATGCCCAGGCCTGTGTGCCTCGGGACTCCACACTCCAAACATTATGGGAGAACTCGAAGAGCTTTTGTTTGTGTGGGTTAATTCTCCTGATAACTGCCATGTTAGAAATTCAAATAGAGAAAACGAAAAATATTTAGTAATTTATTTAAAAACAACAATGGAAAACCCATTACCTATTATTGTAAGTAACATTTTTATGGTAAAGTACTATTTTTCAAAAGGAAAACGTTTAGTGCGAAGAAAGGCCTTGTTTCACCTTCTTGCAAATCTCCTTAATGTCTAACTTAATAGAAGAAGAATTCTCATTTCTACTTCTGCGTTCAATTTGTTGTGGTATTTTTTTGTTTTGGCTGAAGAATGTGAAGAAACTCCAGCATCACATAGATACATAGCTGGAAAAGGGAAAGGGAATGCTTTTTTGTTCTTTTTTTTTGTTCTTTTTTTTTTTTTTTGAGATGGAGTCTCGCTTTGTTGCCCAGACTGGAGTGCAATGGCGGGATCTCACCTCACTGCAACTTACGCCTCCCAGGTTCAAGCGATTCTCCCACCACAGCCTCCCGAGTAGCTGGAATTACAGGCACCTGCCACCATGCCTGGCTAATTTTTGTATTTTTGGTAGAGACAGGGTTTCACCATGTTGGCCAGGCTGGTCTTGAACTCCTGACCTCAGGTGATCTGCCCACGTCAGCCTCCGAAAGTGCTGGGATGACAGGTGTGAGCTACTGTGCCCAGCCGGGAAGTGTTGTAATAGCCTTTTCAGGTAATTTTGGTTCCTTTTTTCGTTAATACTATTCTATTATTCAACAAATGGTAATTTCTTAAAGGTTAGATGTGATATGAAATCTGAAACCTCATCAGTGAAAGTTTTTTACTCAGTGACATTAAAATTGATGGCTTGTCTTACACTTTGATAGGATCTTTTACGCATATGTTTTTGACTCTAACATCATTCATTGGTGATTTGGAAAATATTGGCTGACTGAGGTGTGCAGATCTCCAAATGCTGACACGTTTCACTGCACAATCAAATTTGTTAGTGTTACCACTGTCTCATAAGAAGCAGCTGTCAGGCCCAGCGTGGCAGATAAAAGTCTTCCAAAATTCAGATTTTAATTTAAAAGCCCAAATATTATCATTGGAAACAAACACCATTCCTGGTTTCCTTTGAAGTGACAGGCTAACCTCATTTTTGAGAAAATATCTTCCAGAGGCTCAGCCTTGAATAACGGGTTTGTCTGTTCTTTCATGTACACACGTTTCTTGATGAAAGTGTTCAGTTCAGCTCACAGCCGAAGCCAGCGCACCAAGAGCTCTCCTTGACGAAGCCTGTTTCTGGATTTGCCCCTCAGAGGCTTTCCCTGTCCTCCCTGCCTGTTGTTCAGGGCTGAGACTGAGCGCAATATTAATAGTAGGATCAGTACCTTTCCCGCTGCACCCAGGGCGTCTTTAGTGAAACGGCCTTTCATTTTCACACCATGAGTGTGTGCTATCAGGAACACAGTGACAGCGAGTGTGCCCGCAGTTTTACCCACCCACTGCCTGTGTACTGCCAGCACGAATGTCAGCCCCACGAGGAAGGTGCATCATGCCTTCGTGTTACTATGACAGCAGTTTCAACGTAACAGACCTCTTGAAAGGTCTAGGGACCCCTATCAGCTGGCTGCCTACTCTCTGAGAACTTCCGCCTAGGAGGGTTGATCTCTTGCCACAGGCCCATAGCGTTCCCATGGGAAGAGGCTTCTGCAGATGACCTCACAGCAGAAGAAGTACAAACCGAGCGGAGAGCGTGCGCCAGGAATAAATGTTAGCGATTACTCTCTTCAGGAGGATTTGTACTGAGACACGAGACAATAGAACAGCGATTTGAAAGAAACAATACAATGTGTAACTTAAAAATATTAAGGAGAAAGAAACAGTTTAAAATAAAGTCTCTGAAGCAAGAACTCACAGAAACCAAACAGAACTTCTAGCAATCAAACTTAGAGTCATTGAAATTTAAAACTCGTTAGATGAAAAAGAAGAGAGAGTTAAGTTAAAACTGAATGTAGTGCTGAGAAAATTACTGACTAGGCCACACAGAGAGATACTGAAAATATGACACATTAAGACATGAAAGATAGAATTTAAAAAACAGAACCAGAAAGAGAAAATGTATTGGAGGAAAGCCAATATTTGTAAAGATATGGCTGGAAATTTTTCAGCATTGATGAGATGTTGTTACTAATATCTAATAAACCTCCAGAAAGATGAAACAAATTACCTAGAGAAGAGAAAGTCTCATAGGAAAGAAGAAGGGTCAGAACAAAGTAGGATAATGTGTCTCGTGTTCTGAAGAAAAATAACCGTTTAATTAGGTCAGACTTAAAACCAGAATCCAGCTGTATGCTTCCTGTAAGACATGTAAATGCAAAGGAGACAGGTAGAAAGGAAATGCAACAGAAGAATATGAGCAAAGTAATAGTTATATAGCTTTGTAGCCCATATGTAGCTGTGCAGTAGTGATGGAGCTATTAGATGAGATAGATTTTTAAGGCATTACTAGAGACAAAGAGTACCACTGCCAGTGGATTAATGTACTGGGGAAGAGTGAGTCTTGAATGCATGGTGGTGACCACATGTTTGTGTACATGTACATGAGTGTGATGGGAGAGGTGTAGTGGGTGTGAACAAGGCACTGTTCTGAGTGCTTTTGCTGTAGTGTTCGTTCATTTTCCCTCACAACAACCCCACAAGGCACCTCCCACTTTGTGGCTGGTGGTTGCAGCATTGGGATTTAGACCCACACAGTCTAGCACTAGCTTTCCTGCCTCTCAGTGATTAGTAGGTGATATGGTTATAGGAGATTTGTGTCCCCACCCAAATCTCATCTTGAATTGTAATCGCCATCATCCCCTGGTGTCAAGGGACAGACCAGGTGGAGGTAGGTGGTTGGATCATGGGGGCGGCCTCCCCCATGCTGTTCTCCTGGTAGTGAGGGAGTTCTCCTGAGATCTGATGGTTTCATAAGGGACCCTTGCCCCACTTCGCTCAGCACTGCTCCATCCTGCCACCCTGTGAAGACGGCGCCTGCGTCCTCCTTGTCTTCCGCCACGATTGTAAGTTTCCTGAGGCCTCCCAGCTATGGTGAACTGTGAGTCAATTAAACCTCTTTTCTTTATAAATTGCCCAGTCTCGAGCAGTTCTTTATAGCACTATGAAAACGGACTAATGCAGTAGATCAAGCAGGTAAGAATTAGGAAGATCAGGGAGGACATGTACTGCACATTTTGGGTAAATGGATGTATCTAGAACCTCATATCCAGCACACAGAGAATATTCCTTTCCACTGTGCACAGAACGTCTTTAAGAACAGCAGTACCAGCAGTTACCAGGGAGCCAGATAGACAAAGGTCTGGCTAGGGGATTAGCAGATTTAGAAGAGCATTCTAGACTAAGCTGAGACTCCGTGGTGTGGGGTCACTCAGAGTGCTGAGGGAGTAGGAGTGCGGGCTGGAGCTTGAGGTCTGGAAGCTCTAGAAAGTCTGTCCTTGTGACTCTCCCCGGATAATTGGGCCTGGTCACTCATCTGTGATAGATTAATGCCCTTCCTGCTAGGTGTTTCAAAGACAATCTTTTTACTTGGGGGCATTTAGTGTTGAGGGAAAAGGCAAAGCAGCTACATTTCCAGATGTGCTGGTCTTAGGGGGATGCTCTGTCCACCAAGTAAGGCCTGGAAAGCCACTGCCCATCTGCCGGTCGTGTGAGCAGTGAATTGAGGTCATTGGCACTGCCCTGAAGGATGCCTAAGCTGGCACAGGGATGTGGGCTGAATTTGGATTAAAAAGGGGAGTCACCTAGGACCCAAACAGGAGCCCAAACTAGGAGGTGGTGGGACAGGCATTGGCGGGCAGGTTCAGGAGCCCTGAGGCTGGCTGTAGACCTTGTTGACCGTGCAGAAAGAGTGCCCGGTGTGCCGCGGTGGCAGTGGTGGGGTACCCCACTGCCTCATTAGGGCTGCTTGGAAGTGTCTGTGGTGCGTTTTGGTGGCTGGGAGATGCTGCTGCGTGGACACTTCCTCCTGGGAAGAATCTTCGTGGCCCCGCAGTAAGAAGCAGGATGTAGAAGGAATGCTGCACTTGCAGGCATCAGATCTGGGCTCAACGTGTTCCACCTGCGTGACCCTGTGAATGACTCCAGTTGGATGGTTTCATCTTGAGAGTGAATGAGGTTGTGAGAAAAGTCCCGTGTTTGGTGGTGCAGTGGGTGTCTTGGATCTGGCGCAGCAGGCCATCTGGTCAGAGGTTTCTACAGTGCAGGAGGGTGCCCGGGCTGGCTTGCAGGAGGGTGCCCGGGCTGGCTTGCAGGAGGGTGCCTGGGCTGGCTTGCAGGAGGGTGCCCGGGCTGGCTGGTAGGAGGGTGCCCGGGCTGGCTTGCAGGAGGGTGCCTGGGCTGGCTTGCAGGAGGGTGCCCGGGCTGGCTGGCAGGAGGGTGCCCAGGCTGGCTTGCAGGGAAACGAATGTGGGGCAGGGCAGGGGTGGGAGAGATGACCCTGACCCTCCCACTTAAGCTTCATGGGGACTAATCCTCAATGTCGGGGAGAGATGTTCTGTGTTTTCTTCCTCAGGTGTGTGGTAGCTTTGATTATAAGTGCTTTAAAAACTCAGATAAGTTTAATTTGGAGAAGTAACTTCTTTCATTCTTGTCTTTATTTTTCACTTTCTTTCACTATTGGGCTTTCTGCCCTTTTTCCTGAGTTTCACTCTGTATGTGTCTTGTTCTCTGGGTGATGTGTGTTGGGTGTGCACAGGTTGACTGTGTGTGGGCTCCCGGGGCTCTGGCCTTTTGGAGTGACCTGGGATGTGAGGGTGGAGGGGGAACCCTTTGTGGCTCCCCTGCCCCACTGGCAGAGCAGCTGGTGCCAGAATGAGAAGATGGAGCAGGGGGGAGGACAGATGATGTTTTATTTATTTTTCCTACCAAGAACACGGGTAGGGTTCCAGCTAGATACTTAATTTAAAAAATAATTGGGTGGGCCATTATTTCTTTCAGTGGTTTCGTGGCTGTGTCTTTTTAATGCTATTTGGTATTAGTAGCTATGGTTTTGGGGATGGTTTTCGGTGTAGATCACAGAAATACACTTGAGCCAGTACCAGGTGATGAACACTTCTTTAAGAGGGATTGCTTTAACACAGCATGGTGGCTTCGCGGCCTGAAGATAACTGGTTTTGAGTGTGTGCTTTCTGCGCAGTGGGAACTTCTGACCTAAGTGCTGTATTTCAGCCCCTCCCTCTCTGGGGGTTTAAGGTTGGTATCCAGTGAGAAGTTCCAGGCTGCACTGGGCACAGTGGCTCACGCCTATAATCCCAGCACTTTGGGAGCTGAGGCAGACAGATCACATGAGGTCAGGAGTTTGAGACCAACGTGGCCACCATGCTAAAACCCTGTCTCTATTAAAAATACAAAAATTAGCCTGGCATGGTGGTGCATGCTTGTGATCCCAGCTTCTTGGGAGGCTGAGGCAGGAGAATTGCTTGAACCCGGGAGGCGGAGGTTGCAGTGAGCCAGGATTGTGCCACTACCCTCTAGCCGGGGCGACAGAACTAAACTCCATCTCAAAAAAAAAAAAAAGAGAAGTTCTAGGCTGGATGAGGCCCTCTCAGGCTTTTAGGGGATTATTCTTGCGCTTTTGCCAGTCTTTTCATTTCACTAACAGCCCTTGTGCCAAGGTTGTCGGTTCGCTATTACTTCTTGAATTACAGCTCCCATATTTGCCTACCCTGAAGTCATACTATTACTCTTAGATTCATTACTTAACAGGACAGTTTCTTTGAGTAGAAAAGAACCATTGCCTTTTATAATTAGTCATTTACATTTCCTTTCCTTGGGGAAGTATTACTGAATTCTAAGAACTGGTTGGTGGCATGGAGGTGATAGGAATATTGGAGAAAGTGACTAAATTATCTTGGAACTTGTCAGAGAAAAGGCCAGAAAGGCCGTGGCATCATGGCTCATTTAGAGAAAGGTCAGGAAATGAGCAGGTCAGTGACTTGGGGCTGGAGCGGACTGTCTGGGGGCAGGCGTCGTCCTTCAGGTAGGGCTGGTGTGAGTTGACCATTGATGTCAACATCAGGGAGGTGACGGGGTAGTTGAGGGAAACCATAGCCTGCACGCCAAGCCGGGGAGTTGTGCGGCTTCTTACAGGGCCTGCTCACAGAGGGGTCGGCCAAAGGCAGTTGAGGGTGGCTCAGGAGCCTGCGCCATGGGCTCTGGCAGCTGGAACTTGGAATAGACTAGGTCCCAGGGATGTCATTATCTGAAAGAAAATAACAAAAGAAGGACCAGGCTGATGCCCAGGAAGGTGGCAGAGAAAAAGCGCACTCAAACTGAGCTCTGATTTGGCATTTGCTGTATGCATCCAGAAGAGAGTCTTCACCCGGACAGCGCAGTGGAGCGCCTGGCGGATGCCAGGGAGGAAGAATGGATATTTGGTGCACCGAGTCTGTTTAGATGTGCTGAATGCACACCTGCCCCAGGTGCTGGCTCAGCTGTGCTCCTGAGGGGAAGAATCTTAGATACGTGATTTTGGAGCCCCTGTCGATAAAATTGAGGACTCCTATCAAGATTTTAGAAGGGTTTATTAAACAGATAAGAATGTGTTAGTTACTGGGCTGTGACAGAATGTTCATTAAGAATGAATCATTGAGCAGCAAGCAATTTAAAAATGAAAATTAAAAAATGCAATTTACAATAGCATTGAAAAACCGTAAGAATCCACGTCATTGCCTGGATGAAGAGTTGATTCCTCTTAATTACTCAGTAGTACTCCATTGCGTGAATATATCACAGTTTATCCGCCCTGTTGGTGGCAGCCAAGGTTGTTTCTGGTCTTGGGCTGCTGTGAATAACGTTTTCGTGAACATTCACATCTACATCTTCTTCTAGACGTCTGTTAGGTTCTGGCTTTCCGTGTCAGAATGCGATTTCTCCAACACTGCATTCATCCCATACTCTTCATTTATTCTGATTCCCATAGCAGTCCTTTATCAAGACAGATATTTTGAGAATATTTTCTTCTGTGGCTTATCAGTTCACTTCATTAACAATGTCTTCTCTGAG
Source organism: Plecturocebus donacophilus (assembly GCA_004027715.1). Taxonomy (NCBI): domain Eukaryota; kingdom Metazoa; phylum Chordata; class Mammalia; order Primates; family Pitheciidae; genus Plecturocebus; species Plecturocebus donacophilus. Next base: position 24,416 of record PVKP010010933.1, read on the forward strand.
CCAGCAGTTTCAACTTTGATAAAATCTAATTTATCATTGTTTTCTTTTGTGATAATGGTTTTCTGTGTCCCGCCTACTTCTGCAATGCCAAGATAGACCTATGTTATGATTTATCATTTTAGTTTTTAGTTTTAGGTCTGTGACCTAGCTTGACTTAATTTCTGCATATGGTGTAAGGAAGATGTCAGGGCTCCATTCTTCCTCTGTAGATACCCTAGTGATCACGGCACCGTTTGTTGAAAACACTTTTGTTCTATTTCACTTTTACTGAAAATTAGGTTCCATAAGTGTGCATCTGTTTCTGGACACAGTGTTCCATCCAGTGACGTACAAATGATCTTAATCCAGTTCACACTGTCTTAGTTACTGCAGATTTTCATGGAGTTGAGTAAGGGCAGTCTCCTTGTTCTCTTTAAACAGTGTCTTAAGTATTTTTGGTCCTTTGCTTTTTTATCTGAAGTTTGTTATTTGCCATTCCCTACCAAAAAAGCGTGTTGAGATTTTGAATGAGAATATGTGGAAATTGTATGTCAGTTTCCCTCACATTGACAGTATTAACAAATATTGAGTCATCTTATCTGTGAGCATATTTCTTAACTTATTTAGATAGTCCTTAATTTATCCTCACAGATATTTTGCAGTTTTTGGCATACGGTTTTGCTCATATTTTGTTGATTTTTATTTCTGATGCTATTTAAATGGCATAGCTTTGTTGGTATTTTTTATTTTTGGATTTTTTTACTACGGGTTTATACAAATACAGCTGATTTTTGTAAACTGACAGTTTTCCAGGTACTGTTGTGGCATAGCAAATGGCTCCCAACCCCCTGACTGGAAGCAGCCATGCTTTTATGCTCTCGGGTTCTGTGGGTCAGGATCTCCATCAGGGCATGGCATGGATGGCTTATTTGTGCACCACGATGTCAGGAATCTCAGGTGGGGGCTGGAAGCATCTAGACTCCCTTTCATTTCAGAGCCTGGTGCCCTGGGCCTGGGTGATTCTAAGAGTAGGACTTTGGGTTGGTTTGCTCACTCCTGACCTCTCCGTGCACTGATTGACCTTGTAGGATGGTGGCCTTAGGATAGCCAGACCTCTTACTGGATGGTTCATGGCTTCCAGTGATACTCTACCAGCAAACAAGGTGGAATCTGCATTTTTCATGACTGGGTCTCAGAAGTCACATACCCTACTCAGAAGGGAGACCCCAGTACTCTCTTGCTTGAAGCAGTCACAAGCCTATTCTGATTGAAAGAGGAGGAAATTCGTCTCCATCTCTTGATGCCGGAGTGGTGTGGTCATCTCCTGAAAGAGCATGTGTGACAGGAGAAAGTGTGGCCACTTTTGGAAATTGTCCTACTTGTTTCTAGTGGTTTATTACTGCTGGAGCTTGTTAGTAGATGCCTTAGGATTTTCTGTACGCAGCGATTTCATCAGCAAATAAAGAGACTCTTCTTTCTTTGCAAGACAAATGGTTTTTATAGGTATACCTTGGAGATATTGCATGTTTGATTCCAAACCACCACAATAAAGCAACTATCATAATAAAACTAGCCATGCAAGTTTTTTGCTTTCTCGATGCATGTAAAACTTATATTATAGTTTATTACATGTACAATGGCATTGTATACCTTAATTCAAAAACACTTTATTGCTAAAAAATGCGAATGATCACCTAAGCCTTCAGCAAGTTGTAATCTTTTTCCCAGTGGAGGGTCTCGTCTCGTCTTGATGGCTGTGGACTGATCAGGGTGGTGGTTGCCGAAGTTGGGGTAGCTGTGGCAGTTTGTTAAATTAAGACAACAATCTGAAGTTTGCCCATCAGTGGAACCACCTTTTCATGAAAGATCTCTCTGTAGCATGCAGTGCTATTTGATGGCATTTTATCCACGGCAGGACTTCTTTCAAAACTCAAGTCAGTCCTCTCAAGCCCTGCTGCTGCTTTATCAACTAGGCTTATGGAGTGTTCTAAAACCTTTGTTGTCATTTCAACAATGTTCACAGCGTCTTTATCAGGAATAGCTTCCATCTCAAACCACTTTCTTGGAGTCCATTCTGGGAAAACAAAAAACAAACAAACCACGTTTTCCCTCTTTCATAAGAAGCACCTTCTCATCCATTCAAATTTTACTGTGAGATTGCAGTAATTGAAGCACATTTTCAGACTGTTTCTAATTCTGTTCTCTTTCTTTTCTACCACATCTGCAGTTACTTCTTCTACAGAAGTATCGGACCCCTCAACATCATCCATGAGTGTTAGAATCCGTTTCTAACTCCCGCTGATGTTGGTATTTAGACTTCTTCTCATGAATCACAGATGTTCTTAATGGTATCTAGACTAGCAGATTCTTTCCACAAGGTTTTCAACAAACTTTGCCCAGTTCATCAGAGGAAGCACTGTCTATGACGGCTGTAGCCTTATCAAGTACATTTCTCAAATAATGACTTGGAAGTTGAAATTACTCCTTGGTCCATGGTCTGCACAATGAATATTGCATCAGCAGGCGTGAACACAACTTTCATCTTCCTGCACGTCTCCATCAATACTCTTGGTGGACCAGGTGCACTGTCCGTGAGCAGGAATATTTTGAACAAAATCTTTCTGAGCAGTAGGTCTCAACAGTGGGCTTAAAATATTTGGTAAACCCTGCTGTAAACAATATACTGTCATCCAGGCTTTGTTGTTTCATTTATAGAGCACAGGGAGAGTACTGTACACTTAGGTACCTGGCTTTTAAGGGTCCTAGGAGTTTCAGAATGGTAAATGAGCGTTGGCTTTAACTTAAAGTCATCAGCTGCTTTAGCTCCCAACAACAGTCAGCCTGTCCTTTGAAGCTTTGAGGTGAGGCATTGACCCCCTCCTCTCTAGCTATGAAAGTTGTAGATGGCATCTTCTTCCAGTAGAAGGCTGTTTCATTTACACTGAAAGTCTGTTGTTTAGAGCAGCCACCTTCATCAGTTATCTTGGCTACATCTTTGCTGGAGAACTTGTTACAGGCTCTCCATCAGCACTTGCTCCTTTACCTTGGACTTTTACGCTATGGAGACAGCTTATTTCCTTAAATTTTATGAAGCGACCTCTGTTAGCTTCCACCTTTTCTTCTGTAACTTCCTCACTTCTCTCAGCCTTCATAGAACTAAAGAGAGTCAGGATCTTGCTCTGGGTTAGGCTTTAGCTTAGGAGAAAGGTGTAGCTATTTTCATCTTCTGTCCAGACCACTGAAACTTCATCCACATCAGCAAGAAGGCTGTTTTGCCTTCTTAACATTCATGTGTTCACTGAAGTAACATTTTAATTTCCTTCAAGAACTTTTCCATTGGATTCACAACCTGGCTGTTTGGCAAAAAAAAAAAAAAAAAAAAAAGCCTACCTTTTGGCTTATCTCAGCCTTTTGCCTACCTTCCTCAGCAAGCGTAATCTTTCTGGCTTTTGATTTAAAGTGAGTTACGTGTGACTCTTTCTTTACTTGAACACTTTACTTAACCCATTGTAGGGATTTTACTTGGCCTAATATCAATATTGTTGTCTCTCAGAAAATAGAAAGGCCCGAGGAGAGGGAGAGAGATGGGGAACTGCTGGTTAGTGGGGCAGTTGGAACACACACAGAACATGTGTTGATTAAGTTTGCCGTCTTACATGGTGTGGATTCTGTGCCCCAAAAGATTATGGTAGTAACATCAAAGGTGATTGATTGATCACCAGTACCCATCAAAAGTTGTCATGATCATGAAAAAGCTTGAAATATTTTGAGAATTACCAAAATGTGACACAGAGACACAAAATAGTTGTTTGTTTGTTTTTGAGACAGGGTCTCTGTCGCCCAGGCTGGAGTGCAGTGGCGTGATCTCAGCTCACTGCAACCTCTGCCTCCCAGGCACAAGCGATTCTCCCACCTCAGCCTCCTGAGTAGCTGGAACTACAGGCACTTGCCACCACACCTGGCCAATTTTTGTATTTGTGGTAGAGATGGGGTTTCACCGTGTTTCCCAGGTTGGCCTTGAACTCCTGAGCTCAAGTGATCTGCCCACCTTAGTCTCTCAAAGTGCTGGGATTACAGGTGCGCACCACCGTGCCCAGCCATGAAACGTATGTTTTATTTAAAATATACTCTTGGAGATAGCTTATTCTTGGAGTTTGCTTTCTTATCCTTTTATTGTATGTTTAGACTGTGTATATATTCATCTAATCTGTCCAACCTAATTATTTATATGGTTGGGGTTTAGGTTGCCATTTTCCTATTTGTTTTCTATTTGTTTCATCTTTTCTTATTGGTTCTTTTTTTCCCCTGCCTTCTTTGGGTGAATTGAGTATTTTTTTAAATTATTGGAGTTTGGTTTTTTAGAGTAGTTTTAGCTTTGCAGAAAAATTGAGCAGGAAGTTAGAAAGATCCCATGAGCTCCTCAGTGTTCTCCTTCAGCCCCAGCTACCCCGTGGTTTGCATCTCACTTCAGTGACTTTAGTGTGGCATTTGTGTTGCAGTTGAGGAGCCAGTATTGATGCACTATTATCAACTGAAGGCCATAGTGTACACCAGAGTTGGCTTTTTGTGCTGTTCGTGCTGTGGGTTTTGAAAGGTGTGCAGTGACACGAATCCTCCAGGAAAGTGTTGCACAGTGTTGTTCCCGTGCCCGGAACATGCCCATGCCCCACCTATTCATCCCCCTCCACCCAGCCCCTGGGCTTTTTACTTTTGCCATCGTTTTGTCTTTGCCGGAATGTAACTTAGCTGAAATCCTGCGGTGTGGAGCCTTTTCAACCCAGCTGCTCCACCGCGGTTGCTTGTCTTCCCGGTGGCTTCCCGGCTGTCTCGTCCCTCCCTCTGCACGCCGGTGTTGCCAGCAGCTCTGCTTCTCGCAGTGTGCTTCCGCAAGTGACCATGGACGACTCCTTGTGCTGGTGTGCTGCTCTGCTCTGCTGGTTGGCCTGTGTCTGAAGGCAAGTGACAGCCATGTTTCAAGTGGTTTTCAGAGGCACTGGTTACTGTGGCCTGGCCACGTTGGGAGCCGTCAGCCTTAAACCGCTGTTTCACGGGGGCAGGATGGGTTTGCACTGTGTGTGGTGGTTCTTTTAGACACAGTAACTCACTTAACATCCCCTGTGCCCTTGCGATGGAGCCCTTCCTCTGGCGGGTAGGAAAGCAGGGAGTTAAACAAGGCTCCGTAGAATATACACAGCTGTGCTCTGAGGGCACTTTCTGAGAGCACAGCAGAGCCCTGGCCCCAGCCCTGCCCTTCCCTCCCCTCCTCTTTGCAGGGACTGTACTGAAGACATCCAGGGGATCCGTCTGACCAGTGCCTCTAAGCTCTACATGTGAAAGATGGCACAGCCGAGATTCAGAACAGGTTCAGCTGCCTGCAGGGCCAGCAGGCACCAGTCAAATGAATGAGCTAACAGGGAAAGATGGCAAGCCCTACCTGCGTTCAGGTGCATGAGCCCAGCAGCCAGGTCAGCGGAAGGCAGTGTGGACAGAGCCCGCCAGTCAGGTCAGCAGAAGGCAGTGTGGACAGAGCCTGCCAGTCAGGTCAGCAGAAGGCAGTGTGGACAGAGCCCGCCAGTCAGGTCAGCAGAAGGCAGTGCGGACAGAGCCCGCCAGTCAGGTCAGCAGAAGGCAGTGTGGACAGAGCCTGCCAGTCAGGTCAGCAGAAGGCAGTGTGGACAGTTGGGGCTGATTTGTCTTCTGTGGGAATCACCTGCGGTCACTGCCCGGATGGCAGCCTCGTGGATGACAGCCCTGCGTCCTCTTTGGGGTCATTCCGTTGTTTCCACGTCATCTTTCCGTGATGTGAATCTCTTACCCGCAGTGGATCCCATTTCCATTTCATTAACTGCATTTGAGGGCACTGCCTGGGTCTTACTGCAGACTCCCACGTGGCCTGTCAGCCTCAGAATGGTCTCTTCCCGCCTCAGCCGCAGCTTCCCCGCTGCCCTCCAGCTGCCCTGGCCTCCCTTTCATTTCTGGGATGTGACATGCTCCCTTGGGCCACTGGGGCTCTGCTGCCTGGTGCCTGAACCCTCTCTCTCATCTCTGCTCAGGCCTCATATGCTCCACATGGTCTTCGGGGCCCAGCCCTGGTTCTGTGCTGTGATGGTGTGGCCACCCAGGTGCTCGTTAGCAGTAAATGTGCCCTTGCCCGATGTGTGAGGAACATTGGCTTGGCTGCCAGACTGTCATCCCTGTGGACGGAAGGCCCCGTCTGCCTGTCCACGTTTCCCCATCTGTGTCGGGGACCCGAAGGCCACCCCACAGAGCCACACTCACGGCTGTGATTCCTCACAGTGCAAGGATGCAGAGGAGACTCCTTCAGGGGGTGAAGTGAGCTTCCAAGCCCTCTCTGGGTGCAGTCACACAGGACATGCTTTATCCCTCCAGCGTGGGGCTGGGACGACCTGTGTCAAACGTTGTCTGCTGGGGAAGCACATGAGCGACTCAGCACCCAGGATGTTCCTGGGGACTGGGCTTGCAGGCACTCTCTTTTTGGCATGTGCCAAAATGCAGCCTCCCAGAAGGAGAGCAGGTACCCAGGGTGAACCACACGACAGAGTGTAGGCCCGCTGAGTCATCTAGTTTAACCAGGGAATCGTGGGAACTCTCCCGAACCCCACATTCTCGGCACCAGCCGGGAGCCGGCCTTGCAAGCCGGACTCTCCAGGGATGGGCGGCATTCCCAGGCCTGCCTGTGTGACTCCGTTGCGCAGCATCGAGGCTCAGGACTTGATTTTCCGGCACTTAGGAGGCTTTCAGTGTTTGTGGAATAGATGAAAGAACTAAGTCTGATGTGTGTCTGTCTTCCACTGGACTGGTGCATTAATTGCACGAATGTATTAATGGCTGAAAGTGGAGTGCAGCTGTGACAGGAGGCTTCCTAGCTCGGCCCTCCGCGTGATCAGAGCCCAGCAGGCTTCTGTGTTCAGGGCTGGCGGCCAGGGACCCCCTATGGATGTGGAAGAATCTTTTAGGAGTCGAAGGAGGCCGGGCGTGGTGGCTAATGTCTGTGATCCCAGCACTTTGGGAGGCCGAGGTGGGTGGATCATGAGGTCAGGAGATGAAGACCATCCTGGCCAACATGGTGAAACCCCGTCTCTACTAAAATACAAAAATTAGCCGGGCGTGGTGGTATGTGCCTGTAGTCCCAGTTACTCGGGAGACTGAGGCAGGGAATCACTTGAACCTGGGAGGTGGAGGTTGCAGTGAGCCCAGATTGTGCCACTGCACTCCAGCCTGGCAACAGAGCGAGACTCCATCTCAAAAAAAAAAAAGAGTCGAGGGAAATGGAATTCTCTCAGGCCATTGCTTGCACAGAGGACTTCCTGAGCTGTTTCAGAAGCAGGCCAAGGCCTGGGCATGGAAGGCACCTTTGGTCCTGGTCCGGGTGGAAGAGCCTTTATCAGAGAGGCAGGAGGGAGTCTGACTCTTCCATGCGCTGGCAGGTTTAACTGCGGGCACTTCCAGCTGAGCTGATAGGAATTTATATTTTGACTCTTCTCTAAAATGCTCCCTGAGAAAATTTGATTCTACTTTTCTCCCAAAAAGCGCAGAAAGTGTTATTTGTTATCGGGAGAGTGTGATGTTGTAATGGCAACAGGTGTAAGGCAAGCTGAGTGTATTTAAAAATGTATGCTCACAGACTTCACCTTCTGTGAAACGTTTCACAAAAGGCCGTTGCTGTCTTCAGCCTTCCTCTCTCCCCTCTGATGCGCACGGTTTGTAAATTATGCCCTTTTTTAAAGACTCGAGGTCTCCATCTGAAAGGATATGCATGTTCACTTTTTACGAAGGGAGCAGTGTTATTACTAATGACATTTTTGTAAGTGCACAGGATTCTCGCTTAGCTCCTGTTTTGCTGCCCAGGAGCGTGTTCGCCAGCACAGGTGTTCCGCATGCCAGCGTGTGAGGTGGGGGTCCTGGGCTGGGGTATCCTGAGGGCAAATCTGCTTTCTAGGCCTGAAGCAGACAGAGCCTGTGGTCTGCCCAGGGGCCTTGGTGGATCCTGTGGGCAGCAGGCCCCTCTGAGGGCCTGAGCGGTCAGTGCCTCCCCAGGACAGGCTGCTGCGAGGGCCATGGGGTGTTCTCTCTCTCCTTTCCTCAGCCGCCTGGCTCTGGACTCCTTGGCCATGGTGTCTGCCTCCTTAAAGTGCCCTTGAAGGCTTTCTGGCTGCTGAGCAGGGCCTTCTGCAGCCTGGGCTCCCTCTCTAAGCCAAGAGGGCCCAGACCGACCCCCACGCCTTAGCCTTGGTGCCTCGCCCTCTAGCGGGGGGGTGCCTGTCATCTGTGTCGCAGCTTCAGAAGGCTGGTCTTCTCCGCCCCAGCCTGAAGCCAGAATGCCCTGGCTGCAGCTGTCAGTCTTGGCAGTGCTTTCAAAATGCAGGCCTTTTCTCTTTCTCTTTATTGGCTCTCAGGCGTCATTCTTACTGTTTGGATTTCTGAGAACCCATCTTCCCTACCTGGGTTTTGAACATATAAACAAATAAAAGAAAACAGTGACAGATGGAGGCCAAAGAATAACTTTTATTTCTGCTAAATGAGAGCCTGAAATCCTGTCCTAGTGGGGGAGCCACACAAAGTGGCTGACCAATCCCGGGACCCGTCAGGCTCACCCATCCCATCAGAGCCCGTGTGGCGGGCCAGACCCTGCTCCACTGCTGTGGAGCCTCCCAGAACCTTAGCCTCTCCCCGATTTAGCCTCCATGGAGCGAGCATTTCTGGGGATAGAGCAAGCACAGGAGAGGCACCAGCTGCGCTCCCTCCGCATGGCAGCGGAGTGTACGCCTGTTTGTTATTCACATAACCGTCAGGGCCCTGGCCAGCCAGGGGCGTGGCCTCCCTTGGAGTGGAAGAGATAGCAGTCCCTCCGGGCAGACCAGTGGGGTGGTTGGACTGTGCTCCCCACGGCTCTGGAACTTGTTGGAATAGGACATTCATTCATTAACCTTCAGGCATCTCTGTATTGGAGGCTGCCATCCTACTCTGGTTTATTTCTCACCCTTAATTCTGTGCAGCTATATTGTTCAGCTGGGCTCATCGGAATTCCTCCACGAGGTTAAATGACATGACCTAAACAAGCAACACACAGTATGCCCTACATTTTAACATAAAGCTGCTTATGTTAGCCAGTTTCTCGGGAGAAATGGAGTCTTAAAGGCTAAGAATTGCAAGTTCAGGTCCAAAGACGATGGCAGTCACAGGAATTAATGTCCAGAGCCAGAATTTCTTACTCCTGTTAACGTTCAAATATATGAAAGCTCACCATTTGTCCTTAACTGCTACTGCTGCTCCGTCTCAGCTGGGCAGGTGCTTGGGTCTCACTGGCACCAGCGCAGCTCCTTCGGGGCCTAAAAGTCCTGCCCGTTAAACGCCATATTTTGGACAGCCGAATTCAGGAGGCCTCCAAGCTTATCCCTAAATCGGCCCACTATTTCCAGAAAACACATCATCCCCAGGCCCCTGGAACAGTCACTCCAGAGATCCTCTCCCCAGAGCCCATCCTTCCCGCTGTCCAGGGTCATGGGAGGGCCTTGGCATCATTGTAAGTGAAGTTGGCAATCTGAGCTTTTCGCGGTTCTGCCCTCTCAGAGATGTGACAGTTTGGAATCCAGAGCCTGTCACTTGAAATCCACCTGGGATAAATCCCCCAGCAAGCGGGCGGGTCTGACTCGGCTCGTTTTCCATTTCTGAGGAAAGAAAAATCCTCAGTGCCTTGTAGGCATTTTTTGTGTTCTGTGCCACGGCGGCTGCTGTGCCTGCTCTTGTTAGGAGATGTCATGTGTGCTGTGCGTGGGTGTGTGCGTGCTTGCGTGTGTGCATGTGTGTGTGTGGGTGTGAGAGAGAGAGAGGAAGAGGGAGAGGGAGGGAGAGAAACACCTAGAGGGTGCTGGCTGCATGCGTTCACACTTGACTCTCCAGCCTTGGAAGTGCTGCTGGCTGGAAGGCAGTGGCTCAGCTGCACGTTTGTCTTACCTGGGCCCCTCCTGGGTTCCAGAGCTGGGGGTTCTGTGAATGCTGTTTCCACATTTGTCTTACCTGGTGAGCTGTGGCTGCCTGTGCCCAGCACCTCCCGTTGGGCTCAAGACTGCGTTACCTGTGCCTTCACTGAGGCCAGTGGCCTGCTTGGCCTCCCCTAGCTGAGGCTCTGGGGGCCGACCCCAGTGCCACTCCCTGAGGGCACAGCTGACCCAGGCAGTCGTCTCCCAGTGCTGGAGGCCCTTTGTGCTCACTAAAGAATTCAAAGCCTGGCCCGGAACCCACTGGAACCCCAGGCTCGGGAACCCCAGGCACGGGAACCCCAGGCACAGCACCGTCATTTTGCTGCCTTCCAATTTTCCTTTCTTTTTACACCTCAGTGAGTCTTAGGGGCTCCAGTAAAGAGCATCCTCTAAGCGTCCTGTATTGGTTTTTATTGCTGCCACAACAAATCTCCTTAGACTTAGTTCTCAAGATGACACTGATTTCTCTTCTCAGGTCTGGAGGTCAGAAGTCTGATGCGGGTCTGGCAGGCTGAAACCAAGCTGTCAGCAGCTCTGTGTTCCTGCTAGAGGCCCTGGGGGAGGATCTGCTCCTTGTGCTTTCCAGTTCCCTGGCTTGTAGCTCTTCCTTCATCATCAGAGTGAGCCATGGGTTTGAGTCTTTCTCACAGGGCGTCACTCTGCCGACTCTCCTGCCTGCCCCGCCCACTTTTAAGGACTCTAGGATTGCGTTGTGCCCACTGGCTAATCCAGGCTCATTTCCTGTCGCCATCCATGGATTAACAACCTTAGTTCCACCTGCAGCCCTGGTTCCCTGCGCCACGTGAGGCAACACATCCCCAGTTTCCGGGGATTGGAATCTGGGCATCTTTGGGGCTGCTGCTTATTCTGCCTTCTGCCTTCACTGCTGTTGGGTACCGATTAAGTCTGTTAACCACGAGTCTGGTTGAAACCCTCCTTCTGAAAATGCTTCCTGAGCACTGGCTGAGGCCCAGAGGGCAGCCTCCGTGGGGAATGGCCTTCTGTCCCTGACGGGAGCAGCCTCTTCATGTTCCTGCTGTGGAACGATGTGGCCCATCCTGTCCGGCTGTGCCCGCACAGTGTCCTGTGTGTGCTCTCTTGGTGGTGACAGCAGGAATAACAGACCTGTTGCTGCCCTGGTACCTGCTGTGTCTTGAAATCCCTTCCACATTCCACTTAGGTATTTCCTTGAAACTTGAGACAGTCCTAGAAGGCAGTGTTATTGCTCTCATTTATTGATAATGAAACTGAAGCCCAGAGAGGTTATGTTACTTGCCAAGGTCACACAGCTCCTGAGCCCTAGAGCTGGGGCCCCACTCCTGGGCTGTGTCATCAGAAGCTGCCCAGGCCCCCCTCTCTTTGATGCTGTGCAGGCCTTCCTATCTTAGTGTCTGAACTTCACCTGAGTTCACCCAACTGTCTCTCTGAGGGTAAAGTCACATGTCCATGTTATTCACCCATGCAGTGACTGTGTCATTAGCACTTGGATTGTGGCCACAATGATGGTGCCATCAGCATCAGGCACATTTGCCGTTTCCCACTGGCTCCTGGCAGGGCTGAGTGCCCGGGGTGCAGGTCGCCAGCAAGGTGGTCAGTTACAGACGGTTCTAGTCAATGAGCTCTGCACATGGACGCCTGTTTTCCAATTTAAATATAAGTGTCTTACATTTCCAAATAGAAATGTACCATTCAGTGTTCCCTGGGATGTGTGTGCTCATCACCTGACATCAGGAGGCGCTGGGCTTTCCCTTCTCAAAATAGCACTCAGCGGTGCTGTGAGTAGGCTGTGTGTGCATCCACCGATGTATTTCTCAAGAGAAAATCTTTGTGAATTCGTCCTATTATAAAGCTGTTCACTTGATCCCAGCTGCCTTTTTCCCTTTTGGAAAGTGTGTTTTATTTTATATGCATATGATACACATTATTATTTTTTCCTTAGGACAACTACACCTTTGCCCAACCTGGGATTCAAATGAAAGTGAAAATGTTAGAAGAACTCGTGAGCCGGATTGATGGTAAGCCAGCTTTCCACACGGCCCCTCTCTGTGGGCGGGGGGAGGTGGCTCCCAGCCCTTGGCGGGGCAGGGTGCCGTCCCCATCCACTCTGGCCCGCTCAGGATCTCTCATGGGCATCCTTCTGAGGCAGCTGTTGATGTGTGAGCTGCTCTCATTTCTTCTTATTAAGGCAATATAATCAGAATTCAGTCTGTTAGCTTTGCAGCCAAGCAGTGAGTGTGCACCGGAAGCAGGCAGCGCTCTGTCCCGAGTAAGCCTGGTGATTGTCGTAATCCGGGTGACAGGTGCTTGTTTATGGTGGTCCTTAGGCTCTCTGTTCCCTGCCTCTGTGCATCATTTTTCCATCAAGGATGCTAGAATAATTTCTCCACGGAATCCAATTAATTAACGAGTCTGCAAATAACATCTTTAATATTATAGAAAAATTATGGTGTGTGTGCTTGGGCAATTTTAGATTATGTTTCCATGTTTAAGTGGGGGCTTTGAAATACTTTTTACCTTCATCTTTAAAATAATTCCCCCTGCGATGTGCTGACTGTCACCTTACAATAGCAGAGTTTAATTAAATGGAAGTTGAGAGATAATGCCTGCCCATTCCAGGCATATCCTCCTGATAGTTTGTTAAATTAATGAACAGAGCATTAACAAAGTGATGCCAAGCAGAACCAGGCATAGATTTGTGATACCAGCTGGTCGGTGATGAGATATGAAAAAGAGACATGGTCTTTCACAAAGGGTCCCTTGTGAGCTTGGCAGATTCTTTCAGAAAATGTGGAGAGAAATTGCACTCTGTGAAACCTTAGCCCGGGCCACGTGCCTTGCAGTGCCCTGTCCGTTCAGTGTTACAGTCACCACGCCTCTTCCCCGCACTGTGCCTTCAGCATGGAAGGCCGTAACAGTGATCTTCTCGGGGAAGGCACTTGGCCTGGGGAATTGCTGAATGGAGTCCTACAAATGACAGACTCCATTTTCTCCCTTGATTGAATCAGATCCTTAACTCTGTGTCTAATGGCTATTACCTAATTTCCATGTTATGAAGTTTTATGCAGTTCTTCTGATAATACTTTCGGTGTGACATCTCGCTGCCCTTTAGCCTATCATCTGTTAAAAAGACCGCTTTTGCCGCTGTAAGTGCGTTCACTTGCGCGCATCGTGCGCCCCACGGCGAGGCTGTGTTTGGGTATGGATGGATTCGTTTCCCTAGCAGCACTTCCACGAGTGTTTCCCAGCCTTGTTGAGTTCTTTGAAATACGATTTGCGGTAGATGTGAGTTACACATTCGTAGCAGGTCTTCCCTTCCGCTGTGTCTCTTGGAAGGCATATTTTATGTTTTCTCGGAGGCTGGAAAGTTGTGGTGAGTGCTCGTTTGTTCCAGTGCTGCAGTTTGGGAAATACTTGAATTGATTTTCTCTGGTGCTGTGGTTCACAAAGAAGCATGTTGCGGATTTGTTGGATGATTGTTTAAAAGAGCAGCAACCAGAACCAGAGGAACCCCAGCGAAATCCATACTTTTTAGTAAATCGTAGCATTATTTTCAGTGCAGCCTCTGAGTAGGGCATTTTCATGTGGCCATTTTTTGTTTAAAGGATCATGCTTCACAACAGAGAAGATGTGTGTTGGTGTAAGAGGTTAAACTGTAAAACTTGTTCCTGTACTTCGAATGAAGCCTTAAAGAATTTCTATCATGGCCTCAAAATAAGAATGCCCAGGCTACTAAAGCAGTAAAGATACAGAATTTCTCGAGTTTGAGCTCTCGGACTGGTAGGAGCCATCATGCCTGAGCAAGCTTGGGAGAAGCATCTGTAGGCCTCAGCCACGTGAAGCTCCCTCTCTATTTCATCCCTTGCTGCCTAGAGAAAGGATTTGTGGGTCGAAACTTTTGCAGGGACTGTAAAGATTTTGTTAAGGGCAGAGGAAGAAAAAAATTGCTTAAAAAAAAAAAAGCAAGCCTCATTTCTGCGTTTGAAGAGAAGGACAACATTTATTTCAGAACATTTTGATCATTCAGTGAAGGAAGACATCCTCATGGACTTGCTGATTAAGAATGGAGAGGTTTTGAGGACATTGCCCAGGCGGGAATAGTTCAGAAAAGAGCTTAATTGCTCTGCAAAGGCAAGTTGAAGTTTCAGCAGTGGTGGCCTGAGGGTAAGGGCTCATCAGGAGAGAGCAGAGAGCTGCAGGAGGGGGAGGCCTTGGGGATAGAGGAAAGCCCGATATGGGGTGAGAGGGCAGATTGGAAGAGGGGCCGCTTCACTCTTGTCTTCTTGTGCTAAGGAGTTGTGAAAGAATCTCTCAAACGCACTTGTAAGTGGTTTATTCCGATCTTGAGTAGTGCTGTAACCCTTCGCTGTCATCCCTAAGCCTTTCATAAACGTCTGCCATGGCAACACGGAGGTGCTGAGACTGAACAGAGAGGGCCGCGTCCGTAATGGAAGCCGTGTGGAAAGGAGGATGGACAGCAGCCTTCGAGGGTGTGTGCTGGGCGAGGGTAAAGGGAGAGGCCAGCCGGAGGGTAGGAACTCCCCGGGAATCCCCTGTAGCCTTCGGGACAGAAACTGTGTGACTTCCCACAGAATCAGCGATGATGATCGGAGCCCCTTAATTTGGAATTAAAGAAAAAGGTGAGAGTAGGAGGAACGTGCATTTTTAGTCCTGCAGGCTAGATGATTTCAACCACGTTTCCCACTGGGTAAGATTTCTTGTTTTAAAGCCAACAAAGCAAAACAAAACAAAGCAAAACAAAACAAAACAAAACAAAAAAAGGAAAGAACACTAAGTGATTTAAAAGCTTGGAGCTGCTGTCTACAAAATGAGGCTTCCTGGACCAGAGCGATGCTAGGACCTAGCTAGTGGCCAGCACTAAAGCCACGGTTGCTCTGGATGTGTTTCCTGATGCAGAAGAAATCATCCCAAAGCTAGTTGTAGTCTGAGCACCTCATGTGTTAAAACGGTCTCTGATTGAAGAGACTGCCTCCCAGCCCCCAAACAGGCTTTGTGTGAGCAACATGGCTGTTTATTCCCCCGAGTGTGGGTGGGCTGAGTCCGAAAAGGAGTCGTCAGAGGGTGGTGGGATAGAGGTTGGTTTCACAGGTTTGGGGCGCGCAGTGGAAAGTTGCAGAAGTTTCAGTTCAGGGCGGTTTTTGCAAGCCGGGAGGGGGTCGGAGGGTCTGGGGTCAGGAGGTTGACATGTCAGTTGAGCAAGGTCAGTTACAATGTCCATTTGCATTATCAATTGAGTCAGGAATAAGGAACAATAACAGAATGTCTCATGTCTCAGAGTTAATTAGGCGCAGCAGGGGTTGGTCATTCTTCTCTTGAAGTTTTCCAGTTACTTCAGACTTTCTAGTTCCAGGAACTCATCTGGAGATGTACGCACAGGTCACAGGTTACCATGCAGTCCATGGCGCAGTCAGTCAGCCCAAAAGACCTTACCATCATGTCGTGCATGAGTCTAACCCATTGAGTCAGGATAGGGAATCTGAGAAATGCTCATATGGTTTCTGAGACCCAGAATAGTGACACAGGAGGGTAAAGTGGAAGTGATACAGCCCTCAAAATCTTGTAATCTAGGATCCAACCTGAGAGGACCAGGGTCGTTTCAACCTCACGGTGATTCTCTACTGGAGTTCTCCAGAATGCTAGTGAGAAGCAAAACAAAATCTTTTCTGGAGGAAATTACAACTCAAATTGTAATTTTTTTTAAAAAACCCCCAAATACTTTTTAAAAATAAAATGACCTAATCACAGTCAAAGGTTATCATACATTCAAGACTTCTTATGTGAGAACAAAAAAGATGACAGAAACACAAAATGTTGAACTTTTGTAATTCTTGGGCACATACCATAAAACTAGTCTCCTTGCTATATATATGAAGAAAGGGGAGAAGCTTGAGAGTGTGTGCGGGGAATAGGGAGCAGTACAATTTTGCATAAGAAATTTGAAAAATGACCAACTAGGACTTCTGGAACTGAAAGATATAGTCACCAAAATTAATAATTTAGTGGGCAAGTTTAACAAATTAGACAGTGCTGAAGAGGACACTACTGAACTGGAAGATGGATTGGAAGGAAATAGTCATGGTAAAACCTGGAGAGTTAAGATAAAAATATAGAAAGTAAGAGATAGAGAGGATATGATTAGAAAGCCTCATGTGTATCTATTTGGAGTCACAGGAGAAGAGAGAGTGTGAGTGAGATACAGAGAGTTAATGACTGAGGTTTTCCTAAACCAACTAGAATACACCACAGATTCAAGAGGTCAGTGAATCCTGAGGGGTATTAACAAAAAGAAAACTATATTTAAACGCATTACAGTAAATTTAATTAAACTAAATAGATTCTTAAAGCAATTAGGAGAAAAGATAATTTTCTAAGAATGGCCATTTATTTGAGAAAATGTTTCTCAACGAAAGTACAGGAGGATATGTTCAATGTGGTGGAAGAGTATGACTTTCATCTTAGACTATATATCTAGCAAGCATATCCTGCAAGCGTGAATTGGAAATTCCAGGAGTTCATGTAAATCTGAATAGTTCCACAATGTGTTAGACAAACTGTATAAATCAAGAGGGAACGCAAATAAAGTGATATATAAATGACCCTTGCAGCATAACCAGGGGACAGGGGTTGCTGTGAACCACGAATTCCCCATGAGTGGGCAAATTATAACCCAATCCCACCTGTGGGAGAGCCCAGGGGATCCAAGGCCAGCATCTAGGAAAAAGGACTGCATACGTGAGCAGCTTGGGTGGAATAGAGCCAGAGGAAGCGCCCCTGGAAAGACAAGTGCCAAGCAGCTCTGAGAGCTGTCCGTCAGCGCCCTGGCTGCTGGCAAATGGAAAAGGGTTTGGGATTTCCTGGACAGGCAGCAGCTGAGACCTCAGCAGAAACCCCTCCGCAGTCCCTTGGCCGGTGGGAGCCGAATTCTTGGGTCACAGTTTTTTGGTGAGGGCCTAGCCAGGCTAGATTTCTCATTGTTGCCAGATAGCATTTTATTTTGGCCCTGGGTGGAACGAGCAGCTTCTTGTGCAAATGAGTTACTGCTTTGAGCCTGTCAGCCTCCTTCCCCCAGGTAGGAGGAGTTGAGGGTTCTCCTTGGGGCACTCTGGTGGCTGGTGGGAGGGTGAAATGAAGGGCTTGAGCTTGGGTGCTGGGAGTCCAGGGAGCAGGAGCTGTTGTAGTTCAGGGAAGGGAGGCCAGCGCAGGGGTGTTGAGGAAGCAGGGCTGTGTTTGAGACGTTTATGGAGCTATTGTTCATTTAAAACCTCACCTAATACTTTCTAATTTAGCATTTATTTGGCTTCTGAATCTGTTATCAAAAGTGACTTCTTTTTTTCTGTCTTGGGAGAAATAGATGGAAGCCTTGCTGTTAGGGTGTGGTTTCAGTTCCCTGCCCTGCCTGGGGCAGGCTCTTGAATCTCCCCATCCCGGGCATGGTGGTCAGACTTTTTCTGGGAAGAGCCATGCACAGAAGCAGTTATTAGAGAAATGCACATCAGTACCTTTTTACCGTAGGCCACCTGCCGTCAGAGCTGACGCGGGTACCCGGGACAGAGCATCCGTGCATGAAACAGGCAGCTTTTGCCCACGTGGAGTGTGTTTTGAAAGCACGACACTGTCTTCGCCATCATGTCTCTGAGGCTGGGAGCGGTGGTGGGCCTTGGTGCTGTTTTACTGGCCCCTGCAAAGCCTGGGATGCTTGCGTCTGTGTCTGCAGAACGTGAGGGGACCCTCGAGCAGGGTATGTTTGGAGAGTGGGCTGGGTGAGCAGGTTGGCCTGGACCATACAGGAGGAGGCTGATGTTCAGATTTTTGTGTTCAATGCTGTGCTGTTTCATTTTGATATACAGCAGGTCCTCAAATAATGTTTTGTTCCACATTGTTTTATTATAACATTGATAAGAAAAAAAATTCCTGGCAGGGGCCACTATCTGTGTGGAGTGGGCACCTTCTCCCCCGTCTCTGTGGGTTTTTTCTGGGTACTTTGGTTTCCTCCCACATCCCAGAGATGTGCTCATGACAGGAATCGATGTGTCCGTGTGGGTGTGCGCCAGGGTACGTGTGAGTTGCGCTGTGATGGAACTGCGACCTGGCCAGGGCTGGCTCTCACCTTGGGCTCTGAGCTACTGGGATAGGCACTGGCCGATGCAACCCTGAAGTGGAATAAGAAGGTTGGAAAAGGAATGAATGAGTACAAATTACTGTAAAGATTCATAAAGAATATGATACAAATGCACGATAAACAGTGTGGTAGGAAGGCGCTTGGTAACCCTCCACGTCTGTGATTGCAAACTGCCTGGTGGGAGGAGGTGCTCCTGACAGTTTTCACTTTGCAAACGTTTATTCCTCGATTTAACCAACTACCACTGTAACCACCACTACAACTGCCAGCACTCACTGATTTGCCAGAAAGTGAGTAGTTACCTTGTTGGTATTAATCTTTCTGAAGTAGATTTATTAGTTAACGGCTCACATGTATTTCTAGATTTAATATTAGAAATGTTTGCTCATTATTTAGAAGTTGGGTGGTGTGGCCGGGCATGGTGGCTCATGCCTGTAATGCCAGCACTTTGGGAGGCGGATGTGGGCAGATCACCTGAGGTCGGGAGTTCAAGACCAGCCTGACCAACATGGAGAAACCCCGTCTCTACTAAAAATGCAAAATTAACGGGGCATAGTGGTGCATGCCTGTAATCCCAGCTACTCAGGAGACTGAGGCAGGAGAATTGCTTGAACCTGGGAGGCAGAGGTTTCGGTGAGCCAAGATCCTGCCATTGAACACCAGCCTGGGCAACAAGAGCGAATCTCCGTCTCAAAAAAAGAAGTCAGGTGATGTTTTTGTGACCAGAAATATGCCATAGGAACTTAACTCTTATTTCTATCATTGAGCCTATGGTGAAATTGGTTTTATTATATGTTGTTTTGCTTCAGGTCAGAGCTTCAAAGAACCTATAGGTGATTCTAAGTGAGTATTTGGTGGAGAGTGCTGGTGACCCCACAGTCACCACCGCAGAAAGGACTGCAGAGATGAGAGTACAGATCTGCAGTTTTACCCCAAATTTAAGTCTTTTATATACTCTCATGGAGTATTTTAAGGGCTTGACATTTTTCTTCAGGAAGAGTAATTTTTCTGAAAAGTTCCCAAAACAAGGCTCATGGCTAAGTGGAATTAAATAATTAAAAATTAAGTATAAGTCTTAAAGTTTATTTTGTTTTATGTTAGAATAGGGCACGTGTCCAACAACTCCACAGAAAATGGAATTAGGATGTCATCCATTCTGTGTTATCCTGCCTTGTGTTACTTAAAATTTTATAAGCATTTGTAGGCTCGAAGAGGATATGCTATTCATCCTAATGTTATCTAGCTAATAAGTTCTCAATATTTGTATTAATTGTCAATCTGTTCCCTACTTAGCAAAGGATTTTGTATATAAAATCAACAGTTCACGACCATTATTCAGTAATTTACTGCTGTAATAATAAATATGCGTTTACTCTCCAACTGACAGAATTTCCGCATGTAAAGCACATGATGAGATTGCCGCTCCGTATTGCACTGAGAACGCCTACACATACTTGAAATTTCACGTGTTTGCAGTGAATCCTAGTGACATCCCCTCGACATGTTGTTTTTACATCTGTTACATCAGATGTTAACCTCTGAAATCACCTGATCCCTGACTGCCCCCAAGATAGAATGGCCAGAGGGGTGAGCTCTCAGCGCCTTGCCTTTCCGGAGGCTGGAGTCAGAGCCCTGCTGTCTGAGTTCTGGGGCCAGCCCCACCTGCTACTCAGGGCCATGCGTCTTTTGAGACATAAATGATGTCTTTGCCAATGAGATACTTGTCACACTTTCTGATTAAAGAAAAAAAGCCATGGAGAACTTATTTCGGTGTGTAAAACGAATATTTGAAACCGCAGCAGATGTCTCCATGTGATGATGTCCATTGTTGGTTTTTTCAGATTTCAGATCAGATCATAAACAGCTGCATTGCAGATCAGAGAATTGTCCCATGTTGGGGGTGACACTGGCACCAAAAGGGAAGCTCATGGATCGTTTCTGGTGATGGTGCCAGGGCACCCAGGGATGAGGGGAGTAGGCCGAGCTGTTCCCGGGGGCCCCGGTTCTGCTGGGCTCCACCCTCACGTTCTGAGGGTACTTAAGGCTGGGAGGCCCTCATGGGTCAGGAGGAGCTGCTGGCAAAACCCGGTCATTGCTAAGCCGATCTGAACTTAGGTTGCGGGTAACGGCCGCCCAGAGGCCTTCCCAACAGCAGCCTCGAAGCTGTTGCCTGGATCACTTAGGGAGTGGAGGGTGGACCGACAGCCATGTGCCTCCTGAGTGCTCTCCTCCCACTGTGCCCTGCTTCTCTTTAGTAGAAAACAGGAGCAAGTATATCTCTCTTCTGACCCCACAGAACCTCCCAGGGCTCGGGTGCCAGGCTGAGCAAAGACAAATACAGAACGCCTAGTTAAACTTCAGTTTCATAGAAACACCAAACCAGTTTTTAGTGTGAGTGTGCCCTGAGCAGTGTTTGGCACACACTGAAATTCAGAGTTCACTGGGTCTTCTGTATTTATCTGCTCATCCTTCCAGGGGTGAGTTCTGAGTGGGGTGGAGTGGAATTCAGACCTAGGCTTGAGCTCCAGGCTATCCTTTCCTCCTTGAGGTTACAGACAGATGACCAGAATGTGGCTTTAAATGTTAACGTGTTTTTTGAAATTAAAGTATACACACACACCCTACACACACATGCCTATGTAAACACCCACCAGATACACATATACACACCTACATATGCACCCCGATATACACACAAACCCCTACACACATGCCTATATACACACACACCCTCATATACACCCATGTCCCATCACAGATGCCTATACACACACCTACCATATACACACACACATTCCTATACACAGACCCCTGCACACATGCCTATATACACATACACCTCACACATACCCCTGTATACATGCATCTGCCATATACACATATACACACACTCCTATACACACACCCCTGCACACATCCCTCATAGATACATACACCCCCCACACACACCTATATACATACATACCCCTCTTACATACACACACCCGTATATACACACACCTGCTATATACACACACATGCCTGTATACACACACACATTCTTATACACACAGCCCCCTGCACACATGCCTGTATACACATACCTCTCATACATACCCCTGTACACATGCATCTGCCATATACACATATACACACACTCCATATACACACCCCTGCACACACCCCTCATACATACCTACACCCCACACACACGCCTATATGCATTCATACCTCTCTTACATACACACACCTGCCATATACACATACACCTACATACACACCCTTGTACATACACACACCCTTACACACATCTATACACACCTGTCATATGCCTACATACACATGCCTTTATACACACATACCCCTATATATATACACACCCCTATACACACCCACCATAAACACACACCTGCCATGTACACACACATGCCTGTATACACACACACCCTTGTAAACACACTCATATACACATGCTTATACACAAACACATGCCTGTATATACACACATCACTATATACACACCTATACACACCTGCCATATATACACACCCCTCATATACACACATGCCTATATACACAAACACTGCTGTACTCACACACCCTACACACATGCCTATGTACACAAATGCTGCTTTACACACACACCCTCCACACATGTGTATACATATGTACACACAATCTTATATACAGATACTCCCTACACACATACCTATACACACACAGACCCCTCATATGTACACACACTTACACACATGCTTGTACACATATACCCCTGTGCACACACCAATACACATATATACACATGCCCCTATAACACACTCTTATACACACATGCCTATACACCCACTATTTACACATGGTTATGTAGACATATGTTACATACACACATGCCTATAATACCCCCCATATTGATACATACCATCCTACACACTTATGTGTACACACAAACACACACACCTATATACACACACCTCTATATACTCACCCTATAAACATGCCTGTACGGGCACATCCATATACACATACATGTAAACCCCTATATACACCTACACACCTGCACACTCATATACATGTATACTCCTGTATACACACACCCCTACACACATGTTCGATATACATATACACACACATAAACACACACCCTTATATGTACATCTCCCTATGTACATACACCCCTATACATACATACACACGGCTACACACAGATGCCTATACAGACACCCACACACACATCTGTACACACACGCACACCCATATGCACATACACCCTTATATATACACACATCTTTACACATGCCTATACACACACACCTATACACAATTCCATATATACATCTGTACACACATGCCTATACATGCACACACACCCCTAACACTTGCCTTTATACACACACACATACACATATCTAGACACACCCACTTTAGATATGATTTATCTCACTGGCATGGTCACTGCATTTGAGGCCATGTATGTTCCCGTTTTCCTGGGGAATGTGTTGACGCTGGTCACACATTTTGTTGCTTGATGTGTCAGAGGAGGGCCACTCTGTCTCCAGGAGAGATTCTTGTTGGTGGCCAAGGGCTTTGATTGAGCTATAAATAAACTTTTCTCATTTGACTTTTCATGGTGCAGGCATTGTGGTGAGGCTGCTCACAAAGTGACTGCTTTGAAGTGAAGCTATTCTTCATTAGTTTTGGTCAATTTCTGGCCCATTTCTGCCTTATTAGCATTCTCTGAAAGGCTGGCTTAGGACTTCTTGACCACTCTGGCCAGGAGCAAGAATGGGAGATTTTGGTTTAGGGACTAGTTGTGGGTTAGAGGAGGAAAGGACTTATTAAAAGTATTTCTTGAACATTGCTCGCTTATTCTAATGTACTTGTCAGCTCTGTGGGGTAACAGCTTGGACTTTGGAGGCTGGCAGACTTGGGGTGACTTTCTGGCTCTGTCACGTACTGGAGGACTGGCTTTGTGAGGAATGTCCCCACTCTAGCCCTTGTTTTCCCACACCTGAAGGGTCATGGGAGTAAAGTACTTACAGGAGTGCCTGACACACTTAAGTCTCATGCAGTGTTAGTACCATCATCATCATTCTATTTACCATCATCATGGTTGTCATCACCATCATCATAAACACCATCATTACCACCATTGTGTCATCACCACCATCATGTCACCATCACTGTCACCATCACCATCATCATCACTACCACCATTATCATTTAATCATCATCATCATCACATCATCATCACCATCATCACCACCATTATGTCATCATCACCATGTCACCATCAGTGTCACCATCACCATCATCATCATCACGATCACCATCATCATGTCATCATCACCATCACTGTCACCATCACCATCATCATCACGATCACCATCATCATTTCATCATCATCATCATAAACACCATCATCACCACCATTATGTCATCATCATCATCATGTCATCATCACCATCATCACTGTCATCACCATCACCATCATCATTTCATCACTGTCACCATCACCATCATGTCATCATCACCATCATGTCACCATCATCATCATCACGATCACCATCATCATTTCATCATCATCATCTCACCATCATCACTGTCATCACCATCATCATTATCATCATCACCATCACCATCACCATTGTGTCATCATCACCATCTTTATTATGGTCATGTCATCATCACCATCACTATCGTCATCGTCACCATCATCATCATCAACAAACTACAGCAGAGGGGCCTATGGTGGGGCTGAGTGTTGAAAGTTTAGTTTGAAGGGCTCTGCTTCGCCCGTGTTGGACCTTGTGGAGCTGCCAAGGTCCCTGTTCATGGCCACTCCTGAGGCAGCCTCTTCTGTCCAGCCCCCAGGGAAGTTGGTTGGAGTGGAAAACACTGGTTGAGCTCAGGGGCACCAAGGTGATGGCAGCCATTATCATTAGTCATGTCTTACACTTTCACCTGGAAGGAAGAAAATGCCAGAACACAGTACGGGAGAATGGTTCCACCTGTGTGTGGGAAACGGCTGTTTGTACTTGAACGTTCTCCCTTTCCTATGTCTTTAATTCAGGGTAAATGTGATTTTAATGAAATTTCTCTGAAAGTTGTCTTGACTACCTGGTAAGGTTAAAATTGACTTATTCTTTTAAGATAGAATTGGGTTACAGCTAGGAAACTAGATTCAGCTTTACTACCACCAGGTGGAAATATTTTTATTACCCCTACAAAGTAAGCAATCGAGAAGCCGAGGGTAAATCAGCAGTGCAGCCCAGGCCCGGGGACAGGCAGCATGCCCTCCCGCCTCCCCCTCCCCTGTCCCCTGCCTGTCCTCATTAGGCCCGGAAGAGCTGATCTGAATGTTGGAAATGATAGCAGTATTTCATTTGAGACGTATGGACATGACAGTTGGCAAGGCACATGCGTGATTGCAGTTCTGTGGTATCTAAGGCGTGTGCTGACTTTCTGGGAGGCATGCTGTGTGTGCCGGTGAGGGCTGCATTCCTGCACTCCTGGTCTCCTCGCTCAGGCAGGGACTTTGTTCCCGTGGGCCTTTTGCCTAGCAGGCCTTCACAGTTGAACGTGGCTGTTTATTCAGTGACCCAGGTGGCTCTGCTTATCATCATCTGTATGAACATGTCTGCAGCCTGGGTTCCGGGCTATCCCAGGCAGGAATTTGCTCTTTTGGTGGATGGATATCCTGAGATCCTTAAGTCAAGCTGATTTAATGCGCTTTCCATTGAAAATCTAAATGGATATTTTGTTGCATTTTTGGGAAGAGGGATGCATTCTATAGAAAAAAATTTAAAGCAATAGAAGTTTAGTGTCATTTCAAAAATAGCACATCAGGAATTTACACCTGGGTTCTAGCTCAGCCTTGGTCCCTGACTCTGGACTTAGGCTGCTGGTGGTGGTGATGGTAATAGAGCTAGCGTTGACGAAGTGCCTGCAGTGGACCGGGCACTGTTCTCAGCTCTTCATCGCTATCATCCTGTTGATTCTTCCTAACAGCTTCATCAGGTGCGTAAGTGGCCCCATCCCCATGTTCAGAGTCCTGCCCATCTGATCTCAGCTTCCCCGCAGGCTGGATCATCTCCAGGTTGCTTCCAGCACTGCTCCTCATGGGTTGGTGCACAGGATAGGGCTCTCTTAGGTCCCTCCTACACACTTGGGCGGCCCCGGGGTGTCCAGTGAGACCTGGGGGCTTGCCTGTCTGTCCCAGGGTTTCCTTGGGACCTGTGGCCTGCAGCTGTGCCTGTGGTTGCGCCCTCCACCAGACGCCGTCCTCCACTCCCCACGCGTCCTCCTGGGACTGCTGCCAGCATCTTGTGCCTTAGGGCGCCCCATCCTCCTCCTGACCCTGAGAAGTGGGAGGAGATCCGAAGGTCAAATGTGCCCTTTTGAAGTCAGGAGTGGTCGTTCCTTCTCGTTTGGCTTTGAACACATGCCTGCATCTTCATCCCATGTTCCCCCATAACCAATGCCCGGTCTGTAGAGCAGAACTACGGGATAAAGTGTTTAATGGAGCAGCCTGAGCGATAGGGCTCCAGCAGCCCGCGTGGCTGCCTGTTGCTTCAGTAGAGCTCATGGGTGACACCTCTCTGCTTAAAAAGAGGTGCTTGGAGTGGGGATTTAAAGTCGTTTCTGTGTTGTTCTCATCTCCAGGTGTTTATTATTTCCTTTGGGTTTTCTCCATAGCTTCTGTTTTCCCTGAGGATCTCAAATTCCCATCCTACTGCCCTTTAATTCGTAGACTAGAGAATCTGGATGTGCGGAAAAGCTCCGTAATTTTACCAGTGCAGCATAGGCTACTGCCACATCACCTCTAAAAGTGACAGAATAGTGTCATGTATCTAGCACAAATGACAAGGATGCTTGCTGACTCGTACATCTGAGAATTGTCTCGCCTCAAAGTAAATCCTCCCCCACCCGCCCCGCCCCCAGCTGATTCTGCACACCCTTTCCTGCACACTCACCTGTGGGCCCCTCGGGTCCACTGGCCTCTCCCCGCAATTGACCGTCGTGCTGGGAGGAGAGGCCGTATTTCCTCTTTGGAGGAGCCTTGATCTGGAGTGACAGTCTCCACATTTATTTTCCACCACCCTAAAGTTGTTAAGAGTCAAAGGAGGTGACGCCTGCCAGCGTGCTTTGAGATGTTTGGTTCCGCTGTGAAAAGCTGGCAAAGGCCTGAAGGGAAGATTCCATGAGTCAGAGGGTCCTGGGGCTCACATCCCCACAACCCCTCCAAGCCATTAAAACCCAGACCAGCCCAGCACTGGTGCATTCTTCTTTGTCTCTATCCTGAAACTGCCAGCCTTTCCTTGGGGTCCCCAGGCCCCAGGGGGTTACTCTCAGGCCCCTCACTGTCATCCTGGGCCCTCGGAATCAGGCCTCTGTGCCCAGAGTGGTGCCTTGGAAAAGGGGCATGGCCTTGTCACTGGGGTCCTCCGTGGCCCTCACCTGTTTGTTTCTTTCTAAGTCTTGCTGCCTCCCCAGCTCTGCCTGCAGTCCTCACAGTTTCAGCTCACTTTAAGGTATTCCTTTTGAGCAAGTAGAGAGAAATTCATTTTCTTAAAACCAAGGGACAGCTATCATCCCACTTTTGGACTGATAGGGTTTTTGAGTCCAGTGGCCTTCAGGTAGGACCACGTGTCAGCCCCGTGCAAGACAGAAGAAATAGCTTATTCTTTAAGAACTCGTGTTGATGTGTAGCTGGCTCATGACCGCTGAGGACATTCTGCCCTACATTAGAAGACAGAACGTTAACAGTTGTTCCGAGAGTTCTTCCTTCCAGGCCTGTACTTAGCACAGAATCATAAAAAGCTTGCTGTTCAGAGTGGAGGGCCCTCCAGAACCCTCTGGCCACCTCCACCCAGTCTGCTTTATGGCTTTTGGAAAGCCATCCTGCTCCCGTGATAGCTGAGCTGGGGTGGACAGGGAGAGAGCTCCCTGCATCTGGCCCTCCAGCCTCCTGCCCTACGAGAGAGTGGAGCGGGACCCAGAGCTTGCTGTGGAGCTGCTGAGTACGGCCTCTTCCGCTGCGTCGGTACCAGTTGCTTCCTTCCCGGAGCCGTCAAGGTGCTGGGAGTGGGAACCACAAAATTGTGATAAGCAGTTTTCTGTTTAGCTGCTAAGTATGGAGTGTGTTTACCACCGGGAAGGGGTGATAACCATCCTGTGTGTAATGAAATGCAAACACGTGAGGCCTCCCCGGCTCATGGTGCGGGCACTTTTCTCTTTAATGATGGTATCTTTGTGACTCTCCACACCGAGATTGATGTTTGGGGTTTGTTGCCAAACTGAGACTAGTTAATTAAATTGTAAGTAGAGACATCCAAATAAAGCGATTCTCCTTGACCTTAGCAAGAAAGAGCTGTTGTGGTTTCAAATGTAGGCCGTCAAACCTGGTTTTGAAGTGACCGATCATGGTTACAAGTTGCTAGAGGTAGCGAGCCTGTGTCTTTTCTCTTCCTCATTTTGAGGAATCGGTGTCCCTCTTAAGATCAGGATAGGAGGCCGCCTTGCAGGTGGAGATGCGCAGTCTCCCTGTGCCAGGGCTTGCTGGGGATGAGGACAGTTCATCATGATGGGCTCACTTTCCTTTCCCCACCATAAGCCGTTGGTCCTGAAATAAAAGGCATTGGTCCCATGCGTTGAAGGGCACATCTTGTTTCTCCGCCCCCTGGGCCCTCCAGACCCTGGGCTGTGGGTTCCTGCTGGGTCAGCCCTTCAGGGTGAGGGACATTTTCACACTTCTCAGCCCCGCAGTCACGCAGGCCTCTCTGCAGTCAGAGGTCTGCGTTGCTACACAGGGCCAGTCTTCCCACTCTGCTGTGCCTGGGTCCTCCCATCCAGAGACCCTTGCTTTGACCCTCTGCCGAGCAGAAGCTCCATTGATCTGGGCTGGGTGCCGGACCCAGGCAGTCAGGCGTGGAGGGTGCACAGGGGTTGCTGTGAGGTCTAGCTCCTGCTTACAGACCACACTTCAGTGTCCCTCGTGTCCATCTTTGGGAATGCACAGTGCTGTCAGTCTCTGATCAGGGCTCATCGGGTGCAGCCGGGCTGCCCCGGCTTTCTGCAGCGCTGGCCTGGGTTCTTACTTTCTCAGGCCCCTGTGAGGACCACTCTTTCATCCCAGGTCCTCCTGTCTGGCTTTCTCCTGTCCTTGTATGTGTGAATGTTGACTCTTCTGTGGTTTTTGTGAGGTGCTGGGACGGGGATAGGCGAATGCATTTACCTCGGGTCCTCTGATGACTTCCACAGCCCCAGGCCTCAGGCCGTGCTGCCCCACTGGACGTGCCTGTGAGTGCCCTTTTGTAGTGAGGTGGCTCCTGCATGCAGCCATGTGCGGGCCCTGGGGTGGGGGCAGCTCCCTCCAGTGCTCAGCGCTCACTGCTGGTTGAGCCTGCTGTCGCTGCTGTCCCTGCGTCTTGCTGGGCAGCCATGTCCTTCACCTCACTCACTCCTCATGGCAGCTTGTTAGGTCGGAGCTAACAGTGTCTCCTCCTGACCAGCGGGGATACTGAGGCCGACAGGGGTCTCTTGCTCGAGTTGCTCAGGCGAAACCTGGAGTCCGGATTGGAGCCTGGGCCTGTCGTCTCTGGACCTGTTGCCTGGTGCCCCTCAGCCAGGGTTCCAGCGTGGCCTGTGTGTGGGGTGGGTGTGGTGGGGGGACCGCTCCAGTCTCTAGCTGCTGCCACGTGGGGCCTCCCTCAGCCATGTTCTGCTAGGAAGCCTCTCAATGTCCTTGGAAGACACCCAGCTACAAACAGGGCTGCCCTCTCCCTTCTGAGCTGCCTAGGTGACTGAGGGCTCCGAGGGACATATGTCCATCAACCCTCTCCTCCCTGTCGCCTGTGCACACACCTGCATGGAGCAGAAGGAATTTGGACCTCTAGGTTCACCTCTTCTAATTCATGTACACGGCCTAGGCGTTCCTGGTGCCACACCTGTGGGACAAACTGGACACAGCAGGGTGTTTTGGGAACACAGAACCACCGTCCAAGATCACACATCACACGCACCCAGCAAATGATAGCATGCGATTGGACGCAGTGCTGAAGGTGGCCTGTGTTGGCCGTGGGCTGGGCTTGGTGACTTTGAGAGCCAGGATGCAGTTCCCGGCACAGGTGCCTGGGAGTGCCTGGAGGAGTGCGGGACTCCCTAGGGTCCCTCTGCCTAAGCTGTCTGGGGAGGGCGGCTGGTTTTATTTAATTCGCAGACACAGAACATTACAGGAACAATGAATGCCTTTGGCTCCCTTTTAAATGACTGAATTATAGAGGTGTGAAGAGGCCACACCCACCCCCTTTTACGCTCAGTGCCTCCCTTCTAATTTCAAGGAAACCTGCAATTCAGCTAGAATCTGTAATTTTCTACTTGATCTTACTCTAGCTGTTCTCCCATCATACCTCTGAGCACAGAGAGCTCCAGAAGGAATTGTGTCTTGTCTTGCGACCACACGGAATCGTTCTGGTTGAACACGTTCTCCCGTGCAGTGTTGTTGCGGGCTGCTCCCTGATAGCAGCAGCCGGGAAGCCCCGGTCCAGCATCCGATAAGCGGAGGCCTTGCAGGATGGAAAGATGTGCAGTGATAGGAGATCCGACAGCCCTGGCCACCAGACGCCCTGTGGTGGGCTCAGCCAGGAGGAGGAGGGAGGCGCGCTCCTCGAGGCAGCCTGGAGTCTGGAGCATTTCGGGGTCTTGGCCTTCTACGGCCCTGCGTAGCCTGGAGCCAGGCTTCACGTCCATCCGCCTCCTCCACTTTCACCCCCGGGGAATGCAGCCTCTGCTTATCTGCCACTCAGGATCCTGCAGCCCCCTGCCTGGTCTCCTTGGCATCCGCTGGCCCTCCACACTGCACATGCCCCCTTGGGTGGCAGAGCCACTAAGGATTGAAGTAGGGGTTCCTAAAGAGTCACTGGCACGTGCTTCCCTGGTTCTGTCCCGGCATGCCTCCTGCCAGTCCAGCCCTCTAGTCGTGCCAGGCTCCCTGGTGGTTAAGAGTGTAGAAGCTTTTACACTGGGCACGGGCACCCTCAACTCCCGAGTGCACTTCCTTTGTCTCAGCCCTGGAAACCTTGGTGGGCCTTCAGGGAAGCCCCCTTAGCACTTGGTGACCTGCCAGGCAGCCTAGCAGAGTAGCCCAGACCCTGTCATGGGTGCTGGCATCCTGGCAGGCACCTGCTTGGTCTTCATCCCTCACCTCCACTGCTTTATGTGGGGGGCACCTACGGCTGGCTGGCCCTCTCCCGAGGAACCCTTACGTGCCCTGGGGAAGCTGCCTTCATGATACTCACTGTTAAGTGTTTTAAATATGGTCCTTGCCCCAGTCGGCTTGCACAGGTGTCCCTGGAGAACCAGCCTCTCCATTGGCTCATCCTGCGGGCTGGGCTGGGAAAGGCAGTATGTGCTTGTAGGGCACCCAGCTCTTTGCCCGATAGTGTAAGTGGGAGGTTCCAGAGCTCTGCCGTTCCCAGGCTCTTCTGCTTAGGAGCCAGGAGCCCCTTACCCAGAGCTCCTGTCCTTTGTCCGCTGCACAATCCTTCCTGTGTCTCCCCAGCTGTCCTCTCAGGTGGGGCTGGGCCTCATGTCGCTTGCTTCCAGTCACAACCACCTTCCTTTTGGGAGCTGCAGCTGCGGATGTCCTCGTCTCTCTGCCTATCCTGGCGCGGCCTGCCTGGGTGGTGTGCAGAGGGGGCTGCCGGCCTCTCCTCTGCGGAGCTGCTGCGCCCCTCAGAGTCCTGGGCCAGATTCTTGCCCCCGGGGGCCCGGCAAGCCTCCCATGGCTCTCAGGCTTGATGCACCTGCCCCAGCGCCCGCTGATGGTTTTGTCTGGCACACTCAGGCCCACGATGGCTGCAGATGACGGCTTTCTAACTCCACAGTTTTCTCCATTTGTTAGTTGCTTTCTGACTGTGAGGAGAAGCTTTTCTTCTGTTTATTGGGACTTGGGGATTCTCACTTTATTACAAGTCTTCACTGTCATTAATGGTGTTGATGCTCTGCATTCCCCAAACTTGGCATGGGAGACCTTTTAAGGAGTTTTCCATGGAAAGAAGGTAGTAATAGAGTTGCTCTAGAGAGGAAAATTGCATTTCGTATGATAGTCACATGAGCACATGGGAAGGCCAAGGAGAGGGGCTGTGCTGGGAGCTGGGAGAGGACAGAAGGGCCTCCCGTGACCAGGGCTGGCCCAAGGCTGCTGGCTCTGGGCACAGGTAAGGGTTGCCCTCTTCTCTGAGATGGGATTGGGGATGTGGGAGGTGTCCTCCCTGAGTGTTGGGGGAACCCAGAGGCGGGGCAGTGGGTGGACGCCAAGATGGGATTGGCTGCAGAACGCTGGCGAGGGGGTGGGCTCTGGGCACACCCAGCTGCTTCTGAGACACACATGTGCTCTGCTGTCTCTCTGATTCTATGTGCCATGGGAATGCCAAGTGGGGAGGGAGCGAGGTGGGGACACTCAGGCTTTGCGTGACCCATCAGAAAACAGAGTAAACTGCGATTTGCTCCTAGTCAAAGGAGTTTTGGAAAGTTGAGAATTTTTCAGGTATCCGTGGTTAGATTTCAGTGCTAGAAATGTGAAAAAAAAACTCATTTCTGTCAGAATGGGGTGAGGTGCCTTCTTGGGTCTTTGAATATGATGGCAATAAGTAAGACTTTGCTTGACATTTACCCTTGGATAAAGGAATCTCATTTTTAAACACCTTCCATTCGTGCTTTGAAAGGTTTGGAGCTAAGTGCCCCGGGAACTGTGTCCTGGTCTCTCGGTAGCTGCTGACGTTCCCTTAACACATTCTGTTCCTGTGTGCCGCCTCCAGACACCTCGGCAGTGGTGGGGCTGCTTATGGATCCAGAGGTGGAGCAGAAGGAGTTTGTGATGGGAAGTTGCTTCCTGGGAAGCTCTGGAGTGGGGAGGCGCCCCAGACGTTGCTCAGGCACCTCGCTCTGTGCCAGCGGTGGGGGCCGGGGGCCAGGCTTCCCAGAGCCACCTGACTCTTGCAGCTCCTGCTTCCCCTGCGTCAGCATGGCTGCTGGCACTTCTGTTCTTACTGTTCGTGGAAAGGCCACCTGTGGAGGGGTGGAGTTTTCCCTGCGTTCCAGCCGCAGTGGAGTTTTCTGCGTGTTCCGCTGGATGCGTGTGGATCCGTACCATTGGTCTGTGCTGGGTGCATGTGCAGGCTCATCACGTCTCATTTCTAGTTTTTGCCCCCATGTTAATGGAATCTGAGGAAACAGACATTGGCTAGACTGCTTTTCATTGATGCCTCCTCTTCTCCGCTGGCCGTTCAGCTCTGCTGTCCCACCTCTTGGAACCAGTCTGTCTGTCTGTCTGTCCCACTGTTCCCTGCTTGGGGCAACTACACACATTGATGTGAGTCAGTCACTGTTGGTGGCCGCTTAGTGAATGGCCGGCCACTTGGCTCACGTTGCTGAGCGCCGAGAGGCGTTAAGGACATCGGATTGGGCTCTAAAGATGCGTGAGCCGGGAAACTCGCTTGTTAGCACTCCGCACCGCCGTGCCTCCTGCTCCCAGGCCATCATCGCCATGCGGCATGGGTCCTGGTGGTGGTCTGGGCAGTGGCCGCTGAAAGTGAAGGCACGTGGGATCCTGGGTGGGATGAGCAGCAGCAGGGGATCCTCAGGGCCCTCGCCTGTCACTCATGTGTGTTTGGAGGAATTGAGTAGGTGGCACCCTTAAGAAGCAGTTCTCCTTTCCTCCTCCTCGTCCTCCTCCTGCCTTTCCCAGCCTCTCCCGTCGGTACAGCACTCATGGTGGGGCCCCAGCAGCCCCCGTGCTCCCTGGAGTCAGTTACTCAGCAAGGCTCATCCAGCCCCTGTTGTGCTGGAGGCCCTGGTGCAGGAGGCGGTGAGCAAGGCCAGCCATAGCCCCTGTTCACCCCAGCGCCTCCTGGCTGTCCCGGCGCCCACGTCCCGTGCAGGGAGGGAGCATGGAGTCTGCGTTAGACCGGAGTGGCCTACCAGTGCGCTGAGCAGAGCGGACAGCATCCCTCCACAGGCCAGCGGTCACAGCATCTGCTCGTGCCTCCCACCCCTCCCAGCCCAGTGGTTTCTGGATGGGGACATGAATGCCCTCACACTTCGGCAAGCATCTGTGAAATGTCCACTGTCTGCTGGGACCTGAGGGGACAGGGATGAGCTAGACAAGGTCCTTCTTAGGGAGCTCTTCTCTGATTAGATGGTAGATTGGGAGGACAGATGGGAGCAGTCACTGTCGTTTCTGTGACAGGGAGTGTGAAGAACTGAGTTGAAGAAGAAGAGTCCAGAGGAAGCTGTGCAGAGGTTGGGACATCGGTGCTGAGTCTCATATACGTGTTTGGGGGCAGAGGGAGCAGTGTGGGTGGGCAGGGCGGGAGGATGGGGGCAGCAGAATCAGCAGTGGGGGCTGTGGGCAGGCAGGGCAGGGGTATGGGGCATGTGGGGGAGAGAGGTTGTGGGCAGTGGTGTGAGCAGTAGGGGGTGTGCAGGGAAGGGCGTGCTTTGGAAAGTGCTTTTCCCTGAAGACATGCTAGAATGATCCATCCCACCCGTCCATCCCTCACTGATTCCTCTCCTGATTCTCTGCCACACCTGGGTTTCCAAGCCGCAGTTTGGGGGAGTCCTTGCTTTGCTGCAAAGGGGAGCACCGTGGGGTTGGTGGCTTCCCTCTGCCAAATGCAGTGAATGAAGATGGTAGACAGGCCCTAGGAGTGGGGTCTGCGGCTTTCCTTCCGCCCAGTCAAATGCAGCGAATGAACACAGTGGACAGGCCCTAGGTGACAGCCATGGCCATCCCCTGCCTGGGTGTCATCCCCTCTCCTGGAGGTCAGATACAACCTAAACTTACTTCTAATCCATGGAAGGTGGGATTGTGGGGTGTCAATCCTGTAATTATATTATGTAAGATTCCATCTGAGCAGTCAGGAGCTAGAGATTTCCCTTTGCTCCTGAAGTAAGGGGCTGGCCAGAGAGGCCCCCATGGCAGAGGTCTGCAGCAGCCTCCAGCCCACAGCTGGTCCTGAGTCGGGCACTCAGTCCTATAGCCGCCAAGAAGTGAATTCTGCCTGCAACCTGAGTGAACCGGGACACAGGCTCTTCCCAGTCAGGCCTCTCGATGAGGATTCAGCCCTGACTGCAGCTTTGTGAAGCCCTGAATGGGGAACCTTGCAGAGCCCCACCTGTGGCCTGGACCTGTAGACTGTGGGCTCATAAATAGATGTTGTTTTAAGCTGCTAAGTTTGTGGTGATCAGTTACAGAGCAACAGAAAACTAATAAAATGAACAAAGGACAAATAATCCCAGAGTCCCCATTTCCCTCCCGCTCCTGCACTGGGGTTCAGGGCCTGCTCCTCTCCCCTCAGTGGGACTTTGGCACTCCTAGGTCAGGAACTGCCGCCGCCTGCCACCCTGCCCACTGTCGGCAGGTGCTGCTGGCTGTGGTAAGTATAGACGGGGCTGAGGGGCTTACAGTGAGGATCCCAGAAGGGTCCCACCACCCTTGCCCTTCCGTGGGCTGGGCATTTTCCCTCAAATAGAGAAAAGAATACAATCATGATTAAAAAAAAAAAAAAATCACAGCCACACAATTCATTTAAACCTAATCAGGGAAATGAGAACCACATTTTGGAAATTCTTCCTGTTCTCAATCACCATTGATGTGAATGATCTCCAAACAAAGACATTTTCAGGTTTGCTGACAGCCTATATACCCAGTGCTCTAGGTCATGTTTTCAGGGAGCAACTCGCTTTGCTGCTTGAATAAAGTAAAAGCTGCAAAAAAAAATGTGAAACAATGGTTTTTAAGACACAGGACATGAGGCAGCCGGGCCATCCCTGGGAGGGAGGAGCAGTACAGTGTGAGCTCCTCCACTGCCCAGACCCATTGCCTGGAGAGCGTCTCTGGACCGTGTGTGGGGAGGCGCCTGTGGGTCTCCCTGAGTTTAGATAGAGTGGGGAGTCTGGGGAAGCCACGGCAACTGGGGTTCTTAGGGCTGAGGCTGGAAGAGGAGAAAGCAACTCAGAACCCAAGCTCTGCAGGTTCCTTTCCAGTATTAAGCTGAGGACTAATCAATACACGGATGTGAGGCTGGAGAAGAACCGGCTGAAATGATGAGAGAGAGCAAGCCCGGAGCCCTTACAGAGTGGAAATTGTGTCTGTTCCCCAAAGCCAGAACGGAAACCTTTAGAAGTCCCGGCATGAAGCAGAGAACTTAGAAGTGTTTTGGCTCAGTAGCGGTAGTATAGAAACTCAAACTAAGTACTACCTGCCCCCAAAGCTTAAAAACAGGATCCCACACAATTAGTCTGTTCCCAAATGACTTAATTGCATCCCAGCAAAAATTCAAAGATATTTATAGGAATACAAAAATATCAGCTGCCCAGCAAGGTAAAAGTCACAATATCCAGCTTCCAAAGGCGTTGTCAGGCACGCACAGAAGCGGAAAAGATTGCAGATAATGAGAACAAAAATCAGTCAGAACTGACCCAGAAATGGCACAGATGTTAGACTCGTTAGTTAGGCAGAGACATTAAAGCAGCTATTCTAACTGTCTTTCATATGTTAAAAATATGTAGAAGTGGATAAAGACATGGAAGATATGAAAATGATCCAAATTGAACTTACAGAGAGGAAAATACCGTGTCTTAACTGGAAAACACCCTGTATGGGATTATCAACAGATTAGACTTTGTACGAGAAAAGATTCGTGAACCTGCCAGCATCACAATAGAACCTATTCAAAATGAAAGAAAAAAACAAACGGTCAGTGAACAGTGGGACAATTTAAGTAGCTTTATATACGTGTAATCTGCGGTCCCCTGAAGGGAGGAAACAGAAAAAATACTGGAAGAAATAATATCCATTAAAAAAAATTCTATGGAAACTATAAACCTGTAGAACTGGGAATGTGAATGAATCCAGCCCAGCAGGAAACATGAGGAAAAGCAGAGCAAGACACGTCATAATCCAGCCTCCCAAAACTACTAATATAAAGAAAACATGAGAAGCATCCAGAGGAGAAGAGACACCCTGCGTTACAAAGGTTAGCGTCATCGGAAGCATCAGGCCCGGAGACGGGGAAGCAGCCGCTGTGGACTATTCAAAGAACAACAGACCAGAGAAACCTGTTAACCAGCAGAAGTGTGTTTCAGAAGTGAAGGTGAAATACATGCTGCTTTAGACATATAAAAGCTAAAGGAATTCATCACCAGGTGACCAGGATCCCTGCATGACAAGAAATAGGTCAGCTTGCGGGTAGAAGGAATATGGCTCCAGGTGACCACGTGGATCTGCACAGATTGAAGGGTGCCCAAACTGGCACCTCTAGGAGTGCACTGAAATACCTCCAAACACAAACAGTCAAATGGTTAAAGCAAAAACAGTGACAGTGTACTGTGGGTTTTCTAACACACGCAGTGCGATGAAGATGACAGAAACACAGGCGCTGGCAGGGAGAGGGGGAGTGGGTGGAGGGGAGTCCTCACACAGGGAGAGAGAGAGTGGATGGAGGGGAGTCCTCACACAGGGAGAGGGGGAGTGGGTGGCGGGGAGCCCCTCAAACTGTGCTGCTCTTGAAGCGAGGTAATCATATCTGGGCCTAAACTGTAGGAAGGTAATGACACATACTATAAGCCCTACACTCACTGCTAAGGTAACCAGACAAAGAGTTATGGCTAATAAGCTAACACAGTAGGTAAAGTAGATTATATAAAATGCTCAATTAATATAAAAGAAGGCCAAAAAAAAAAAAAAGAAAGAACAGATGGACAGATAGTATGAGTGGCCCACCTGTAACACAAGTGGCACGACAGGTTCTAGCTCAGCCATGCCAGTACGTGTGTTCAGTGCACATGTTCTGAACACCTCAGTTAAAAGGCAGGTCTTGACAGATGGATTAAAAGCAACACCCAACTAGGTGCTTCAGGCAAGAAACCCACTTCGGGGCATCGTAGCTCAAACCCATAGTCCCAGCACTTTGGGAGACCCAAGCAGGAAGATTACCTGAGCCTAGAAGTTTGGGACCAGCCTGGGCAACATAGTGAGACCCTGTCTCTTAAAAAAACAACTAGCCAGGCATAGTGTAGTGGCACCTGTGTGCCCGTGGGCCTACCTACTCGGGCTCTTGAGGTGGGAGGATTGTCTGGGTGCTGGAAGTCAAGGCTCAGTGAGCTGTGATCGTGCTGCAGCCTGGGTGACCGAGCAACACCCTGTCCCCTGTCTCAAAAACACAAATACAAAAAGAAGCCCACAAACATGAAGACAAACATGAAAAACACAAATACAAAAAAAAGCCCACAAACATTTTAAAATAGTTTAAAAGTAAAATGATGGGAAAAGATATTTCATGCTAACACCAATCTAAAGAAAACAGAAAGGGCTGTGTTAATTTCAAACAGTAGATTTCAGAATACAGAATATTATCAATATGAAGAGGATCATTTCCTGGAATTGAGTGGGTCAGTTATTCCATTGGACGTAATTTTAAGTGATATGTGTCTAATAAGACTGCATCAAAATAGACAGCAAAATTGGATAGAAATGCAACAAGAAACGGACCGAGGCACAGTCACAGAAGGAGATTTCAACCTCTCCCCTTTTCAGTAAGTGGTAGAACAAGTAGAAAATCAGGAAGGATGTAAGAAGCTTGAAAACACTGTCAACAAACTTAATTGATTTTTATGGAAAATTCCAACAGTGCATATTCTTTTTAATTGCACATGGAACATTTACCAAGATAGACCATATTTGGGGCCATTAAAAAAGTCTCAATAAATCTTAAGGGATTTAAGAAAAGGTATTTCTTGTGTTGTCTGAGCACGATGGAATTAAATTAGCAATCATTAGCAAGATAGCTGGGAAAACCTTAAATATTTCTAAATGAATTAACATACTGTTAAGTAACCCATGGATTATAGAAGAAACAAAAGAGAAATGAGAAAGTACTCTGAAGTGAATGATAATAAAATACAGCATTTCAAACTTTGTAGGATGCGGAAGAGCAGTACTTAGAAACATATAGTACTTCCCTTAGAGGGAAACCTATAGCACTAAGCAGTACTTTGAGGAAAACGTATGGTACTGAGTACGTGAGGAGACGGATGTACTTAGAGGGAATCATGTAGTGCTGAGTATGTGAGGAGACGGCTGTGCATAGAGGGAATAGTGTAGTACTGAGTGCGTGAGGAGACGGCTGTGCATAGAGGGAATGGTGTAGTACTGAGTGCGTGAGGAGACGGCTGTGCATAGAGGGAATGGTGTAGTACTGAGTGCGTGAGGAGACGGCGGTGCTTAGAGGGAATCATGTAGTACTAAGTGCGTGAGGAGACGGCTGTGCATAGAGGAAATAGTGTAGTACTGAGTGCGTGAGGAGAAGGCTGTGCTTACAAGGAATCATGTAGTACTAAGTGTGTGAGGAGACGGCTGTGCTTAGAGGGAATCATGTAGTACTAAGTATGTGAGGAGATGGCTGTGCTTAGAGGGAATGGTGTAGTACTAAGTACGTGAGGAGACGGCTGTGCATAGAGGGAATGGTGTAGTACTAAGTACGTGAGGAGACGGCTGTGCATAGAGGGAATAGTGTAGTACTGAGTGCGTGAGGAGACGGCTGTGCATAGAGGGAAT
>PVKP010010934.1:0-63122 GCA_004027715.1 Plecturocebus donacophilus
CCTGTAATCCCAGCACTTTGGGAGGCTGAGGCAGGCGGATCACGAGGTCAAGAGATCGAGACCATCCTGGCCAACATGGTGAAACCCCGTCTCTACTAAAAATACAAAAAAATTAGCTGGGTGTGGTGGCGCGTGCCTGTAGTCCCAGCTACTTGGGAGGCTGAGGCAGGAGAATTGCTTGAACCTGGGAGGTGGCGGTTGCAGTGAGTGGAGGTCACGCCACTGCACTCCAGCCTGGCACCTGATGATGGAGTGAGACTCTGTCTCAAAAAAAAAAAAAAAATTGGTTAATATTTGTGATAGGCAGTTGCTAAGATGGCTCCCAATAATCCCCTTCTCTTGATATTCACATCCTTGTAGCAATCCCCTTTCCTTGCGTGTGGAAAGAATATAGTAAATAGTATAACATACTAATATGATGAGATGTGACTTCTATGATTAGGTTTTCAAAAAACTGTGACTTATATCTTTCTGGCTGCTCTCACTCTCTCACTTGCTTGCTTTGGTGGAAGCCGGCTACCATAATGTGTATTTCCCCATAGAAAGGTCCATGTAACAAGGAACTGATACCTGTAATCAACAAGGAACTAAATTAGCTCCTCAACCAAACTGGTGAGAATTCTATCAACAACCACATGAGTGAGCTTAGAAGCAATCCTCTCACAGGCAGTCCTTCAGATGAGGCTGCATCCCTAGGGGGCTACAACCTGAATGAAAACTTTAGGAGGGACATCAAACCAGAGGCACCCACAGGAACTATGAGATAACAAATGTTTGTTGTTTTAACTAAGTTCGGGATAATTTGTTACATTACATAGATAATCAGTACAATGTTACTTGTAATTAAGTCATTTTGTGAATAATGCTAGGGCCTTGAGAGCATCAGATGTGGAATCATTAGACTTGGTTACTGTGCAACTTTCATTCTCTGCAAGAGTATTAAGACTTATTTTCCATTCTCAGCTGTGTATCAAGAAAGGTAATATAAAAGTAAGAAATTTCTTTAAAGACTTATTTTCTAGTCTTCAGCTGAGTCATCAATATGGTGGTATTATTAACAATCAAATAATGGTATTAGAATTACTGTGAGGGGCTTGATTTGCAAAAGCTGGAAACTAATTTTGATTTTCTAAATAGTATCATTTATCATATGACTTGGAAACTGAATTTCAAAATCTGAAATTGGATCTGAATTTGGATCTTAGTTCTGCCATTTACAATCTGTATGAACTTGGATATACAGGGATATACAGTTGACCCTTGCACAACACAGCTTTGAACTGTGAGGATCCACTTATACCTGGATTTTCTTCCACCTCTGCCACCCCTGAGACAGCAAGACCAACCTTCTTCTTATTCCTCTCTCAGCCTACAGCGTGAAGACAGTGGGGAGGAAGACATGTCTTGTGATGATCCACTTCTACTTAATGAAGAATAAATGTATTCTCTCTTCCTTACTATTTTCTTAATAACATTTTCTTTTCTCTAGCTTACTTTAAGAATAGAGTATATCATATACTCTATTATATATATGTAAAATTTTAAAAGTATGTGTTAATCAAGTGTTTATGTTATTGGTTAGGCTGCTAGCTGACAGTAGGCTATTAGTAGTTAGGGGGAGTGAGAAGTTCTATGTAAATTTTCAACTCTGCAGGGGTCAGCTCCCTAACTTCTGTGTTGTTCAAGTCAGTTACACTTTCTGAAACTCCCTTAGTCAGTTTCTTCATCTGCAAAACATGACCAAACTTACCTACCTCACAAAGGAGCAAAAGTATATGAAAGTATCTAGCACAAAACCGGGCACAGAAGAAATGTGGAAAAAATAGCCATTTAATATGAATCTAGGAGTACTGTTTTATATTATAGGCTTCAAATTATAAACATGAGTTTGGAAAGACTAGAGATGTCTAAACAAAAATATGATTATCCTATTTAAGGTAAAGAACAAAAAGTTGAGAGAAGGGGGATTTGTTTAGCCCAGCAAAGTAAGAGATAATGGATAAATGTCATTAGGCTTAAAAAATTAGTCTAACCAATTGTTTTTAAATATTAATAGGGGATGCATCAGAATACAACAGCATCCCTTATCTCCAGGGCGTGTGTTCCAGCACCTCTAGTGAATGCCTGAAACTTCTGGTAGTTCTGAACCTGACTGCCATCATTTGGAACACATTTCTGTTCATCTCTCCCATCCAGAAATTTGATGCCTTTTCCATCTTAACTAAGCACTTATCATGTACTATAACTGTAACTTGTGCAGTTTGAAGACCCACAGCAAAACTAGCAGAAATTTTTTTTCTTTCATGAATCAAAGTTTCTTTCTTACCATAGATCTTAGTAAACTCTCCATATGACTTTTTTTCTTTCTCTATTAAGTCAAAAGCTTTCACCTTTTCCCTGAAAGGAAACACTTTACGACTTCTCTTTGGCATATCTGAATTGTCAGCATCACTACTCTTGTGTTTGGAACCATTATGAAGTAAAATAAGAGTTCCTTGAACACACAGCACTTCGATGCATAACAGGTGATCTGATAACGTATACAGTCACTAAATGACTAATAGCAGGTGTTGTAGACAATGTGGAAATGCTGGACAGTGGGAGGATTCACTTCCTTGGTGAGATGTAGCGAGAGATGGCATGTGATTTCATCACGCTACTCAGAACGGTGTGTAATTTCAAACTTAGCAATTGTTTGTTTCTGGAATTTTCCTGTTAGTGAAACCAAGGAAAGCAAAATCACAGATAAAGTAGATTACCATATATATAAACAAAAAGTGTTTATTGAATGCAAGGATAAACTATTTCTGCTCCTCTCTGGCTTAAAACTATTCTGAGAGTAGGATTGAGGATCCCCTTAATAGGATAGCACTTGTTAAGTGGTAAAGTGATTAGCTATTATACGTTTAGAAAAAAAAATACAACAAACTACTATAGAATCATTGATAAAAATCCTTAAAACAAAAATGAGCTAATTACTTTCATTCATTTCATATTAGTGTCTATTGTCCCCAGTCTTTTAAAGATGGTGTCATCCAGGCAAAGTTATGAATGAGACATGAAGCCTATCCTCTCTTCCTGTTCCAGAAAGCTCCTGTTTAGAATTTTACTAAAGGAACTCCCCTTAACTTACTCTTCTTCTACAATTTTCTTTCTTTCTCCCTAATCACCTTCATTAGTTGTCTCTTTATTTGTATTTTGTTTGAATGCTTGCTGGTCTTATTTGTTGAATATAATGTTTAATTTATTATAAACTGACTCACCATGAATAACATTAGAGAACTCAGCTTACAATGCCCTTTGTAACCTGATATAAAACCCAAGTGAAAAATCTCAAATCCAATTGATAGAGATCTAGATAGGGTTCCTCCAGTCTCCACACTAGTGACATCTGGGCTAGAAAGTTCTGTTATGGGGGATGTTTAGCAGCATCCCTGGGCTGTACCCACTAGATGCCATCAGCACCACCCCCACCGAGAAACTTCACAAGCAAGCACTAGACAGTAGGTGAGGACAGGAGGGATAGCGCTTCCATCTGATTGCACAAACAAGGGCCTGTAGGAAGTTGTCCTTTTTACTTCCATTTATTGCATCTCACAGTAGGAATCAATGTCCTCATTCTGTGTGAATGTTCAGTCTACATAGTCCCTAAACTAAATCTGACAAAGGCTGGCAGCATATTCTATATCCTGCCCCCAGTGGTGAATGCGGACTGAAAATAGTTTCGTGCCACCAGCCTAATATTTCCTCTAAAACAATGGTTCTCCTGGGAGCTTGTTACATATGCAAATTTTAGGCCTGACCTCAAACTTGAGTTAGAATCCCTTGGGCTGGAGCTCAGGAACCTGTGTTTTAACAAGCTTTCCAAGAGATTCTTAAGCTTGCTAAAGTTTGAAGTAACTGTTATAGGATACACATATGATCTCATAACTGTGGCCTAGCCTCATGATCCCCCTGAGGGCTGCCTAGTCTATTAAACTGGGCCTGTGCTCTAGATTCTTCCAGTTTGCTGAATCAAATGGAAACCCCGCAGTAAAACTCAGCTCTCAAGGCCCACACCCTAACTCATTTTCTTCTGCTATATTTATTTCTCCCTAGGGACTGGATACTCTCAGTGTCCCTCAGTGCTGATTAGTGCTTTGTTTCACAGAAAAGGACACCAAGAACCATAACAATTACTACCTATAGTAGTTCTATCACTCACTAGAAATTCTGGCAGCCACTTCTGATTTGCTCGGAGATCAGCGTTAATGTAGATTTAGGTAAAATACTTTGAGCATTGTGATTTTGATTACTGTCCACCAAACTTAATGACATCCCACAGCCAAATTGGGCTCCTACCCCTGGCCATATGCAGTGTTACTTCACTCTTTCCTGAAGAGTCCCTTATTCAAGGACAAGCAGGCCTCATGGCAAGGCCTAAGTCAGTTATGTTCTTACATTACTGGTAGAGACTTGGACTTAGAGACTT
Source organism: Plecturocebus donacophilus (assembly GCA_004027715.1). Lineage (NCBI taxonomy): Eukaryota > Metazoa > Chordata > Mammalia > Primates > Pitheciidae > Plecturocebus > Plecturocebus donacophilus. The sequence goes on from PVKP010010934.1 coordinate 4,472, forward strand.
TATAGTATGAAATTTTATGGTGTGTCAGGTCAGGATGCTAGAGAACCCAAGAATTTAGTAGGATTTGGCCCAACAATGCCACAGTCTCTCCTGGAAACAAAAAGTCCTTGCAGAAATTTCCAATTTCCATTTTCATATTTTAAATAAAATAATTTGCTTCCAAATTATATACAGGTGGAATCTGTGGTGTGGGGCAGTGATCACAATGCCAGGTCCACAAACCAGTACTGATCCATGGCCTGTTAGGAACTGCACCACACAGCAGGAGGTGAGTGGCTAGGGAGTGAGCATGACCACCTGAGCGCCTCCTCCTGTCACATCGGCAGTGCATTAGGTCTCATAGGATGTGAACCCTATTGTGAATTGCACGTGCCGGGGAACTAGGTTGCATGTTCCTTATGAGACTCTAACTAAGGCCTGATGATCTGCGGTGGAATAGTTTCATCTTGAAACCATCCATATCCCTGCCCCATCCATGGAAAAATCATCTTCCAAAATGGGTCCATGGTGCCAAAAACGTTGGGGACTGCTGGCGTAGGGGGTTTCACAGCAGCAGCATAGCTGGGGTGAAGGGATCTGCATTGTGAAGGAAATAAGGTTGACTCCATTGATTGGAAAGGTAGATTAGAGCAGATTATTGACTACAATCCTGCTTTGCATTTCAGATTTTGGACATTATTTGTTAGACAATGGAGAGCTATTGAAGGATGATTATGTGTATATGTGTGTGTTTATTTTTATTTATTTTTTTATTGTACTTCAGTTTCTGGGGTACATGTGCAGATCATGCAGGATTGTTGCATAGGTACACACATGGCAATGTGGTTTGCTGCTTCCATCCCCCCTGTCACCTACATCTGGCATTTCTCCCCATGTTATCCCTCCCTGACCTCCCCCTATCCCTCGCTGTCCCTCCCTTGGCCCCCCCTAACAGACCCCAGTGTGTGATGCTCCCCTCCCTGTGTCCTTGTGTTCTCATTATTCAACACCAGTCTATGAGTGAGAACATGTGGTGTTTGATTTTCTGTTCTTGTGTCTGTTTGCTGAGAATGATGGTTTCCAGATCCATCTATGTCCCTACAAAGGACACGAATTCATCATTTTCTATGGCTGCCTACTATTCCATGGTGTATATGTGCCACATTTTCCCTGTCCAGTCTATTGTCAATGGGAATTTGGGTTGGTTCCAGGTTTTTGCTATTGTAAACAGTGCCACTATGAACATATGTGTGTATGTGTCTTTATAATAGAATGATTTATAATCCTTTGAGTATATACCCAGTAATGGGATTGCTGGGTCAAACGGAATTTCTATTTCTAGGTCCTTGAGGAATCACCACACTGTCTTCCACAATGGTTGAACTAGATTCCACTAACCGTGTAAAAGTGTTCGTATTTCTCCACATCCTCTCCAGCATCTGTTGTCTCCAAATTTTTTAATGATCACCATTCTAACTGGTGTTAGTTGGTATCTCAATGTGGTTTTGATTTGCATTTCTCTAATAATCAGTGATGATGAGCATTTTTTCATACATTTGTTGGCCTCATATATGTCTTCTTTTGAAAAGTGTCTGTTCATATCCTTTGCCCACTTTTGGATGGGTTTATCTGTTTTTTTCTTGTAAATATGTTTTAGTTCTTTGCAGATTCTGGATATTAGTGCTTTGTCAGATGGGTAGATTGCAAAAGTTTTTTCCCATTCTGTTGGTTGCCAGTTCACTCTAATGATTATTTCTTTTGCTGTGCAGAAGCTCTGGAGTTTAATTAGGTCCCATTTGTCTATTTTGGCTTTTGTTGCCAATGCTTTTGGTGTTTTAGTCATGAAGTCCTTGCCTATGCCTATGTCCTGAATGGTTTTGCCTAGGTTTTCTTCCAGGGTTTTTATGGTGTTAGGTCTTATGTTTAAGTCTTTAATCCATCTGGAGTTAATTTTAGTGTAAGGTGTCAGGAAGGGGTCCAGTTTCTGCTTTCTGCACATGGCTAGCCAGTTTTCCCAACACCATTTATTAAACAGGGAATCCTTTCCCCATTACTTGTTTTTGTCAAGTTTGTCAAAGATCAAATGGTTGTAGATGTGTGGCATTGCCTCCAAGGCCTCTGTTCTGTTCCATTGGACTGTATCTCTGTTTTGGTACCAGTACCATGCTGTTTTGATTACTGCAGCCTTGTAGTATAGTTTGAAATCAGGTAGCGTGATGCCTCCAGCTTTGTTCTTTTTGCTTAGGATTGTCTTGGCTATCTGGGCTCTCTTTTGGTTCTATATGAAGTTTAAGGTGGTTTTTTTCCAGTTCTGTGAAAAAGGTCATTGATAGCTTGATGGAGATAGTGTTGAATCTATAAATTACTTTGGGGCAGTATGGCCATTTTCCCAATATTGATTCTTCCTAACGATGAGCATGGAATGTTTCGCCATCTGTATGTGTCCTCTCTTATTTCCTTGAGCCATTGTTTGTAGTTCTCCTTCAAGAGGTCCTTTACATCCTTTGTTAGTTGTATTCCTAGGTATTTTATTCTCTTTGTAGCAATTGTGAATGGTAGTTCGCTCATGATTTGGCTGTCTATTAGTCTGTTATTGGTGTGTAGAAATGCTTGTGATTTCTGCATATTGATTTTGTATCCTGAGACTTTGCTGAAGTTGCTTATCAGTTTAAGGAGATTTTGAGCTGAGATGGTAGGGACTTCTAAATATACAATCATGTTGTCTGCAAATAGAGATAACTTGACTTCCTCCTTTCCTAATTGAATACTCTCTTTTTTTTTTCCTGCCTGATAGCTCTGGCTAGAACTTCCAATACTATATTGAATAGGAGTGGTTAGAGAGGGCATCCTTGCCTAGTGTGGGATTTCAAAGGGAATGCTTCCAGTTTTTGCCCATTCAGTATGACATTGGCCTTAGGTTTGTTGTAAATAGCTTTTAATATTTTGAGATATGTTCCTTCAATACCTAGTTTATTGAGAATTTTTAGCATAAAGTGCTGTTGAATTTTGTGGAAGACCTTCTCTGCATCTATTGAGATAATCATTTGGTTTTTGTCTTTGGTTCTGTTTATGTGGTGAATTATGTTTATAGACATAAGTCTGGTTCTATGTTGAACCAGGCTTGCATCCCCGGGATGAAGCCTATTTGATCGTGATGAATAAGCTTTTTGATGTGCTGTTGCAATAGGTTTGCCAGTATTTTATTGAAGATTTTTGCATCAATGTTCATCATGGATATTGGCTGAAATTTTCTTTTTTTGTTGAGTCTCTGCCAGGTTTTGGTATCAGGATGATGTTGGTCTCATAAAATGATTTGGGAAGCATTCCATCTGTTTGTATTGTTTGGAATAGTTTGAAAAGGAATGGTACCAGCTCCTCTTTGTACGTCTGGAGAATTCGGCTGTGAACCCATCTGGACCTGGACTTTTTTTTGGTTGGTAGGCTATTAATTGCTGCCTCAACTTTAGCCCTTGTTATTGGTCTGTTCAAGGTTTCAACTTCTCCCTGCTCTAGGCTTGGGAGGGTACAAGTGTCTAGGAATTTATCCATTTCTTCCAGGTTTACTGGTTTATGTGCATAGAGTTGCTTGTAGTAATCTCTGATAATAGTTTGTATTTCCATGGAATCAGTGGTGATGTCCCCTTTTTTGTTTTTTATTGCATCTATTTGATTTGTCTCCCTTTTCTTTTTTATTAATCTGGCTAGTGGTCTATTTTGTTGACCTTTTCAAAAAACCTGCTCCTGGATTTATTAATTTTTTGAAGGGTTTTTGTGTCTCTATCTCCTTCAGTTCTGCTCAGATCTTAGTTATTTCTTGTCTTCTGCTAGCTTTTGAGTTTTTTTCTTTTATCTTGCTCCTCTGGCTCTGTCAATTTTGATGATAGGATGTCAATTTTAGATCTTTCCTCACTTCTCATGTGGGCATTTATTGCTATAAATTTCCCTCTAGACACTGCTTTAAATGTGTCCCAGAGATTCTGGTACATTGTGTCTTCATTCTCATTGGTTTCAAAGAACATCTTTATTTCTGCCTTTATTTCATTGTTTATCCAGTTGATATCCTGGAGCAGGTTGTTCAGTTTCCATGAAGTTGTGCGCTTCTAAGCTAGTTTCTTTTTTATTTATTTATTTATTTATTTATTTATTTTTAGAATAAAAAGAAAGAAAGAGAGAAAGAAAGAGGAAGAGATTTTAGAAAAATACTGAGTTCTAATTTGATTGCCCTGTGGTCTTAGAGACTGTTTATTATGATTTCCATTGTTTTGCATTTGCTGAGGAATGATTTACTTCCAATTATGTGGTCAATTTTAGAGTAGGTGCAATGTGGTGCTGAGAAGAATGTATATTCTGTGGATTTGGGGGGAAAATTTCTGTAGATATCTATTAGGTCCTCTTGTTCGAAATCTGAGTTCAAGTCTTGGATATCTTTTTAAATTTTCTGTCTCATTGATGTTTCTAATATTGACAGTGGAGTGTTAAAGTCTCCCATTATTATTGTGTGGGAGTCTAAGTCTCTTTGTAGGTCATGAAGAACTTGCTTTATGTACCCGGGTGCTCCTGTATTGGGTGCATATATGTTTAGGATCATTAGCTCTTCTTGATGCATTGATCCTTTTACCTTTATGTAATACTCTTCTTTGTCTCTTTTGATCTTTGTTGGTTTAAAGTCCATTTTATCAGAGACGAGGATTGCAACTCCTGCTTTTTTTTTGCTCTCCGTTACTTGATAAATCTTCCTCCATCCCTTTATTTTTAGCCTATGTGTGTCCTTGCACATGAGATGGGTTTCTTGAATACTGCAAACCGATGGGTCTTGATTTTTATCCAATTTGCCAGTCTGTGTCTTTTGATTGGGGCATTTAGCCCATTTACAATTAAGGTTCATATTGTTATGTGTGAATTTGATCCTGCCATTTTGATGCTAGCTGGGTGTTTTGCCCATTAGCTGATGCATTTTCTTCATTGTGTCGATGGTCTTTACCATTTGGTACTTTTTTGGAGTGGCTGGTACTGGTTGTTTCTTGTTTAGTGCTTCTTTCAGGAGCTCTTGTAAGGCAGGCCTGGTGGTGACGAAATCTCTCAGCAATTGCTTGTTTGTAAAGGATTTTTTTTTCCTCCTTCGCTTATGAAGCTTAATTTGGCTGGAAATGAAATTCTAGGTTGAAAGTTCTTTTCTTTAAGGATGTTGAATATTGGCCCCCACTGTATTCTGGCTTGTAGGGTTTCTGCAGAGAGATCTGCTGTGGGTCTGATGGGCTTCCCTTTGTGGGTAACCCAATCTTTCTCTCTGGCTGCCCTTAGCATTTTTTCTTTCATTTCAGCTCTGGTGAATCTGGCAATCATGTGCCTTGGAGTTGCTCTTCTTGAGGAAAATCTCTGTGGTATTCTGTGTATTTCCTGGACTTGAATGGTGGCCTGCCTTGCCAGGTTGGGGAAGTTCTCCTGGATCATATCCTGAAGAGTGTTTTCCAGCTTGGATTCATTCTCTCTGTCACATTCAGGTACACCTATCAAATGTAGATTAGGTCTTTTCACATAATCCCATATTTCTTGGAGGCTTTGTTTATTTCTTTTCACTCTTTTTTCTCTATTCTTGCCTTCTCATTTTATTTCTTTGAGTTGATCTCCAATCTCTGATATTCTTTCTTCTGCTTGGTCGATTCGGCTATTGAAACTTGTGTATGCTTCGTGAAGTTCTTGTGCTATGTTTTTCAGCTCTATCAAGTCATTTATATTCTTCTCTACGCTGTTTATTCTAGTTAGCATCTCATCTAACCTTTTTTCTAGGTTCTTAGTTTCTTTGCATTGGGTTAGCACATGTTCTTTTAGCTCTGAGAAGTTTATTATCCACCTTCTGAGGCCTGTTTCTGTCAATTCATCAGATTCATTCTCCATCCATCTTTGACCCCTAGCTGGTGAGGAGTTGTGATCCCTTGGACGAAGGGAGGAGTTCTGGTTTTTGGTGTTTTCATCCTTTTTGTGCTGGTTTCTTCCCATCTTAGTGACTTTATCTACCTGTGGTTTTTGTAGTTGGTGGGGTCTCTGAGTGGATGTCCTTTTTGTTGATGTTGAAGCTATTTCTTTCTGTTTCTTAGTTTTCCTTCTAACAGTCAGGCCCCTCTGCTGCAGGACTGCTGGAGGTCCACTCCAGACCCTGCTTGCCTGGGGATCACCCACAGGGGCTGCAGAACAGTAAGGGTTGCTGCCAGTTTCTTCTTCTGTTATCTTCATCCCAGAAGGGTATCCGCCTGATGTCGGCCTGAGCTCTCTTTTATGAGGTGTCTCTTTGGGTATATGGGGTTCGGGGAGTTGCTTAAGGAGACAGTCTGTCCCTTATAGGAGCTCAAGTGCTGTGTTGGGAACTCCATTGTTCTGTGCAGACCTGCTGGGCAAGTACCTTTAAGTCTGCTGCAGCAGAACTCATAACCGCCTCTTTTCCCAGGTGCTCTGACCTAGGAAGTTTGGCTTTATTTATGAGTTCCTGATATGCTGCTGCCTTTTTTCCGAGATGCCCTGCCCTGCACAGAATAGTCTAGACACAGTCTGCCAGCAGAGGTGTTGCTGAGCTGCCACAGCCTCTGCCCCAGCTGCTATGTGAACTGCCTCATTACTGGCGGACTGCCTTGGTAGTGGCAGATGCCTTTCCCCTAACTGAGCTGGACCATCCCAGGTCCAGCTGTGCTTGCTGTGAACCTCTCAACCCAGAGCGTTTCAGACTGCTTGTTTTGTGGGGGTGGTACCCGCCAAGCCAGATTTCCTGGCTCCCTGTCCCAGCCCCCTCCCTTTCAGTTGAATGGGCAGCTCTGTCTCCCAGGTGTTCCAGGCACCAGTTGAAATGGCTGCCCAGATTTGTGTGAGTTTCTGTGTGCCAACCTGTGGCACCAGCCATGCTGAAAACTTGTGGCACTTTTTTGCCTGGGAATCTCCTGGTCTGTGGGCAGTGAAAACTTGTTTGGAAATGCAGTCAGCACTCACCTTCTGCATTGTTCTTACTGGGAACTGCACTCTGGAGCTGTTCCTATTTGGCCATCTTGGATCCTCCTCTGTGTGTGTTTATTTTTCTTCTCCTAAAGGGGAAGCAGAATGCAACCTCCACCCAGGTCAAGTGATAGAAATTTTCCAATATCAGTTGAGCACGGTGGTTCACACCTGTAATCCCAGCACTCTGGGAGGCTGAGGTGGCCAGATCACCTGAGGTTGGGAGTTTGAGACCAGCCTGGCCAATGTGATAAACCCTGTCTCTACTAAAAATACCAAAATTAGGCAGACATGGTGGTGTATCCCTGTAATCTAGCTTCTCAGGAGGCTGAGGCTCAGGAGACTTGCTTGAATCCAGGAGGCAGAGGTTGTGGTGAGCCGAGATCACACTACTGTACTCCAGTCTGGAAGATAGAGTGATATAGGGTTTGTGTGTGCTCAGCTTTAGGAGATAATACCAAAGAGTTTTCCAAAGTAATTGTAATAATTGAAATGTCCACTAGCCTTGACAGATTTGAAACAGGGACAATATCAACACTATGTTTTGGGATGTTGAATCCAGCTGTAACACGTAGGATGGATTAGGTGTGGTTATGTTAGTACACAGGAGGAGAAACATTATTGTGAGAGTCCAGATGAAAAAGAATACAATCCTGAACTTGAAGAAGGACTAGGACAGAGATTAGAGATACTGTGTAGTTTAGGTTGGTAGGCAATTGGAGAGGGAGTCATAAGTGAAAATAATGTTTAAAACCTGAGTGAATGGGAGACTGCAGTGTCAGGAGAAAGAGGGTTGTCTGGGACAATAATGAGTGTAGGCTGAGTTAAGAATAAGGTTAGGTTGCTGATGGGAATCCAAGGGAAGGTGTCTAAGAGACAACTAGAAACTGTATTTGTCTGTTTTCATGCTGCTGATAAAGACAGACCTGAGACTGGGCAATTTACAAAAGAAAGAGGTTTAATTAGACTTGCATATGGCTAGGGAAACCTCACAATCATGGTGGAAGGCAAGGAAGAGCAAGTAACATTTTACATGGATGGCAGCAGGCAAAGAGAGATAGCTTGTGTAGAGGAATTCCTCTTTTTTAAACCATCTGATCTTGTGAGATTTGTTCACTATCAGAAGAACAGCACAGGAAAAACTTGCCCCCATAATTCAGTTACTTCCCACATGGTCCCTCCCACAACATGTGGGAATTCAAGATGAGATTTGGGTGGGGCATAGCCAAACCATGTGAAAACAAAACTCAAGAATTTGTCCAGGGACGGAGAGCATTAGGGAAAAGACCTAATGCATGCTGTGCTTAATACCTACGTGATGGGTTGATAGGTGCAGCAAACCACGATAGCACGTTTACCTATGTGACAAACCCGCGCAGCCTGCACATGTACCGCAAAACATAAAAAAAGAAAAGAAAAGACTCTGTCCAGCTACTGAATTTCAAGAGGATGCTTTCCTACAACATTATTATGATATAATAGGTTTAGAAACCTATTATACTGGTTTAAGACTTTTCTTTATATATCTACAGTCACCTAATCATGCTCCTATATTTTAAAATTTCACTGCCTGCTTTCAATAATTCTCAAGTAGGATGAGCAAATGTAGATGTATTCGTACAGACTTATAAAATCTATTCCCTGTGTTTTATGTGAAACCATAGGTAATACACATTTCTTAGATCTCCTTTTTTATTGCCCATTTAGCTAGCAGCTTAGTTCAAGTTTTCATCATTTGCCTGAACTGCTGTCCTAACTTCTTAACTGATCTCTTGCCTTTCCAGTCTCATCATCGTAAAATGAACTCTCTGCAATGAGATACAGAATGATCTTTGAAAAATGCATATCTGAACATCTCATTCAAAAATTGTTGATTCCCTTTGCTTGCATAATAAACAAACACCTTGATGAGCCAGTTACTCTGATTTCTTGCCACTCCCTTGTTTATATTTTGTGCTTCAGTGGTAGTTTCTCATACTCATGATTCTATTTAATGTTTTCATGCCTCTGCATATATTGCTCCTCCTGCTTAGAAAACCTTTCCTTCCCATAAATGTTCTTGCCATGATTCAGAATTCTGCTCCTTGAAGTATTTTTTAAATGTATAGACTTAATTAATCAAGCAATGGGAAAGAAAGAAAAGGACAACTGGAGCAAAAGGGAGCTTTTCTGAACATGTAGAGTATGGATCTATGAGAATTAGATACTGTAATTTAAAATAATATGAGGACATTTCTTTTAGTCTCAATACAATTGTGTGATTTACTTTTCCAATCCTAACATACAGCAAAACATATTTATGATTAGTAAAATAATCTAAAATATAATAAAATGAAACATTAAAATAATAGAGGAAAAAATGCAGATTTTAAAAATGTTTATTTAATTTATGAGGCTTGAAAACGAATACTGCTCTAAATTTTCATGTTTTCTGAACATATTCTTCTTCATGCTCCCATGACAGTAACATGAAAATTGAAAAGATTACTTAACAATACTTAAACTTATTTAAAAATGCATTGAACAAATGCAAAAATGATTGTTACAAAAAAGACTTGTACAGATTTCTACCTTTTTGAAAACGGAGGTTATACAAATTTTGGAAAATAACATGTACATGTTGTAAAAAAGGTAAATAATTTATTATATAGAAGGATAAAATCCACTTCTTCTCATCCTTCTTCCAGTGCCATTCTTTAGAGATAATCACATTTAAGAGTTTATTGTGATGTCTTCCAATTTTTTTGCATTTATAATCATGTTTAGCTACACATACATATATACCTAAACATATTTATAAATGTGCACATACTTATACATGCTTATAAATGTACACATACATATATATTTTATATAAACTGGGTCATGCTATACATATAACTTTTCAAATTACATTTTGCACTTAATAATCTATATTGGATATTTTCCTGTATCAGAACATACAGATTTACCTCATTCTTTTAACCCCTTCATTGAATGGGTTGTATGGATGTATCATAGTCTATCCAGTTCTCTGTTGATAAATATGTAGAGTATTTTCAGATTTTCTCCTTTATAAATGTGGTGGGATATTTGTTTTGAACTGTTAGGTTTTTATCCCCCTATTTTTTCCATTCCTTTATCCAGGTAGGTGGGGAGAGATAAAGAGTGTGAGTGGAAGAGTGGGGTGGGCATGTGCACTTCATGAAGGACCAGAAGCCAAGCCTATTTACTGACAGTGTCCAGACAGAAGACCAGACTTTAGAAAGGCATGGTAACCACATTCATTAGCGATTCCAAGGACCCAGAAGGATATGTAGTTCCAGAACCTCTGGACCTGAAGGAATTGTACAGACTGAGCAGGACACCTTGGCTGTAACCAATGGGGAATGACTGCTCATGATCAGTGTTTGTAGGGACCTCCCCAATGCCATTATAAAGTTCTTGGAGAGTGGTTAGGAAAGGAGGAATGGGAAAATAAGGGTCAGGGTTCTAAATTAAATTAATTTTAAAATATAAATAAATGCAATTCAGGTTTTTGGGTTTTTTAAAAAATTTATTACGCACATCTATGCTTCTTAACTGGAATTCATACCATCTTCATAAACATTGCAATTTTCAAGATACCAAGATATTTAATGTATCTTTATACTTAAAGTCAAACTTTATATTTGGAAGTATTTCATCCTAAGAGTCTAAATCTTTTACATTGATTAAAGAGAAAATGCGGGCTGGGCACAGTGGCTCACACCTGTAATCCCAGCACTTTGTGAGGCCAAGGCGGGTGGCTCACTTGAGGTCAAGAGTTTGAGACTAGCCTGGCCAACATAGTGAAACCCCATCTCTGCTAAAAATACAAAAATTAGCTGAGCATGGTGGCATGCACTTGTGGACCCAGCTACTCAGTAGGCTAAGGTAAGAGAATCAGTTGGACCTAGGAGGCTGAGGCTGCAGTGAACCAAGATGACGCCACTGCACTCCATCCCAGGAGACAGAGTGAGACAAGAAAGAAAGAATGAACAAAAGAAAGAAAGAGAGAAGGAAGGAAGAAAGGAAGGACAGAGAGAAAGAGTGAAAAAGAAAGAAAGAAAGAGCAAATACCCATTTGAAATGGTGTTCTTTTATATTCACACAATTACCTGTGGAATTTTGGGATTTCCATTCTTTTATTTTAAAAAGAATTTCTAGAAAAATAAATCATACCTTTACTAGAGTCTCAAGTCCTCAAGTTGTTAGTTTTTTGGGGTGTTTTTTTTTAAGGCAGGGTCTCATTTTGTCACCCAGACTGGAGTGCAGTGGCATGATCTTGGTTCACTGCCAGCTCTGCCTCCCAGGTTCAAATGATTCTCATGTCTCAGCCTCTAAGTAGCTGGGATTCCAGGCTTGCACCACTATGCCCAGCTAATTTTTGTATTTTTAGTACAGACAGGATTTCCCATGTCAGCCAGGCTGATTTCAAACTCCTGACCTCAAGTGATCCTCCCACCTTGGCCTCCCAAAGTGCTGGGGGACTACAGGAATGAGCCACCACCCCCGACCTGATAGATTTATTATATCACTGTGATCACTTTGTTTTCACACTGACATCAAGCAATGTCTGAAACACATAAGAAGAGACAAGATTTAATGATTTATTATGAAGAGAAAAAATGTTTTACGGAGAAGCAATGCCTGCATTAGGACTCTTACTTTTTCGTTTGTCCTTTCTTTTACTTTTAATTGATACTTGTTTCAAGTTGGCAAAAGATTAACTCAATTAAAAATCTCATGGAAATAATTTAACCATTATTCTCTAATTTAGAGGCATTGATTAAAATTGTTTTCAACAAGGAAAGACAAAGAGGATCCTTAAAATGTCTTACAGTTTAGAATTTTATGATGTCAACTCACAGTTTATGTTGTCTTTGGGCCTAATTCCCCAGCATGTTTATATAGCACTTGGGGGCTCTCGGCCCTCCAGTGCTCGGGGAGGCCAGGGCTCTCTGACAAACAGCCAAAGGAGAACTTGAAACAGACTGAAGAAAGTCCACTCCTGCCAGGACAACAGAAGCTGTTTAGTGACCATCTAACTGTTCTGCTGGTTTTGTTACCATACTTAGTAGTCCCAGGAATCTGGCTAGCTTCAGAAGTGAAGCAAAACAAAATACAACTGTGCACAGCCACACCCGAGGGTGACTCTGTCTCCAAATACCATATAAGTTCAAGGCAGAAGCACTTGAAAGGCTTGTATCCCTGCAGATGAAATCTTTGTAAGATTGAGCCTTTAAAGACAGCCCTTAAGCACATAAATATTGTCATTTATAGCACTGTTTCAGTGCTATTTTACCTTTCCAATTATAAAGGTGGCTAATGCACATGATAATTACAGTTCCTTAAAATTTATTCACTCTTGAGCAGATCAACTCAGAAATGTTGGCACAGTTTCAGAGTTCCTGCGTGCCAAACACCCTTTGATCCAGTGAAATCATCGTATGATTCAAAACAAGGCCTACAGCCTTTCAATAATTTACATCTTAAATCCTCATCTTCTTTGCTAACCCCCCATGTTCAATCTAAAAACAGAGTTTTCCTTATCAGTGACAAAGAAATAAGATTCTTCCCTGTGGGGTTCATAATATACTTTCTTTGTTTCTCTTCATTTACTCATCATTTTAACTAACTTACATTGAGTGCTTCTTATGTACTAGAGACTGTGACTTGCCCTGCAGTTATAGAACTAAACTACCTCCCCTAAATTCACTGCATAGGGCAGAGACAGTTAAGCAGATAGTTATTTTGTAGTGCTTTAAGTAAGGTCAGGGTCAAGGGGAAACAGAAGTAGTACCCAAAGCCTTTGGTGGGACCCAGAAAGATTCCAAATAGAGATGAATGCTGAGCAGACCATTGAGGATAATAGCAGCAGGCAGATGACAAAAGCAAATAAGTTGGGTGTTCAAGAGACAGAAGAAATAGTATGTGCACCCAGATCTGGCAGTGAGAGAAAACGACAAATTTTAGAGAAAAGTAAAAAGGTTTTGCTTGTCTTGAAAGACCTCAGTGGAGTAGCTAGAAAAGAGGAAGGGTAGATAAGCACACCAAAATTTTAAATCACCATTTTTTGCCCTCCAAAGAAGTTTGAATTTTATTCTAAAGCCAATGTGGTCCCTTAGAAGAATTTCGAGCAAAGATGTGACATGACCAGTTTGGGGTCTTAAATAGATGACTCTGAGGAACTGTAGAAGAAAGTTAAAGACAAAATATTTAGCATAGAATGACCATGTTTCAACTGACATTATGGAACACAAAGAAGCTATCTGGGACTGAAAATAGTACTGGACAAAAAGCTCAGAGGTTGTGCCATTACTTCTGTTTATCAGGACTACCATAAAAAAAAAAGAAAAACCAAAGAGAAGGATAAAAGAAAGAAAAGAAACAAAAAGAGGGGGAATGGAGAGCCAGAGGGAGAAGAGGAAAAGAGGAAAAAGGCTGTGGAGGTGATTAGAAGTAAAGCTTGATGCTTAAATCATATATCTCCAATTGGGCATGAAAGAGTTTCTAAAAACAAAAGAACAAATAATTCTTTTATTCACCTTAATACCCCAACAATGTTGCATCAGTTACTCATTCTCAGCTAGCCTGTTCTTAAAATAATACTAAGATATTTGAGAAATTTCTTCATAACTTCCATGATTATGATTGGATATCCTATCAAATGGATTTGATCAAAAACTCCCCGATGGCCCTCTTTCTGTCACATGTGTCTTAAATCTGCCAACAACTATTATCAGCTCTCCTCTGAAATTATATCCAGGGTCCAAACACTTCTTACCATCTTCATTACTACCTTGTTCCAAAACACCATTATCTTTTACTTGGACAATTTCAAAACTTCCTAACTCTCAACTGCTTCCACCCTGTAGACAACACGCCTTTGTTCATCATCCTCCAGTGGCTTTCCATCATCTTATCATAATCTACAGACTGTGAGTGATCCGGTCCCTTGCTACCTATTTGTCCCCATCTCCTCCTACTGTCCCCTATTCTTACTCTGATCCAGCTATGCTGGGCTTCCTTTTTGTCTTATAGGTACAGTTATGCCAGGTACCGGGCTCAGTGGCTCACACCTGTAATTCCAGCACTTAGGGAGGCCAAGTTGGGCAGACCACTTGAAGTCAGAAGTTCGACACCAGCCTGATCAACATGGTGAAACCCTGTCTCTACTAAAAATACAACAATTAGCCAGGTGTCATTGAGGGCACCTGTAATCCTGGCTGCTCTGGAGGCTGAGACATGAGAATCACTTGAACCTGGGAAGTGGAGGTTGCAGTGAACTGAGATTGCATCACTGTACTCCAGCCTGGGAGACAGAGCAAGACCTTGTCTCAAAAAATGAACAAACAAAACAAACACATAAAAAATATGGTTGTACCAGGGCTTCTGGGTTAGCAGCATCCCTCTGCCCAAAACATCCCTCCCTTGGATATCTGTTGTCCAAATGTCACTGTATCTGAAAGGTTTTCATGAAGTCATCTTAAAATAAAATAGCACACCTCACCATTCACATTTTTCTTTGTTCCTTTTTTTTGTCTCTCCTCACCTCCTACCCTCTACCAGATGTAAACTCCTGAAGGAGGGACTTTGGTTTGTTTAGTGTTCGTTCCCACATGATGAAGAATTTATCTGGGACAAAGTTGGTGCTCAATATTTCTTGACTAAATTAATAAGCAAACTAATGAATAGAATTGTCCACTTCTTTTTTGTTTGGTAGCCTGAGTAACCATTATTATTTAGAAAGGTTATGGCAGAGAGCTCAATCCCTTCTGTTTGCAAACAGAAATTCAAACATTGCCTGAATCCTAGAGTGTAATCATCTTTAGTATAGAAATGAAAATGGCAGTTATTCAGCAGTGGTTTTAGGCTAAAGGTTAGTAAACTGAATCAAGAACTTAAAATCTTTTTAGAATTTCCAAATAATTTGGAATGAGCCAAAGTTCTGTTTCCATGAAAATGGTAAATTTTTAAAGGAAATAACATCTTTGTGATGGGACAATTCAGAAATACTTAAGGACAAAGTAAATTTAAAGATCATCTTTACACACTGAGAGATAACCACTGTTATGTAGGTGCATCATTGATAATTTTGTTGACATGATATTGAATTGATAATTAGGAAGAGTGTTTAAATAAACTCTTGGCAATATTTACTCTTTCTATCCATTATTTTTATTCAAATATTCCATTTATTTATTCGTGTTATTTATTTATTTATTTAAACAGAGTTTTGCTCTGTTGCCCAGGCTTGAATGCAGTGGTGTCATCTCAGCTCACTGCAATCTCCACCTCCCAGGTTCAAGCAATTCTCCTGCCTTAACCTCCGGAGTAGCAGGTATTATAGGCACCTGCCATGATGCCCACCTAATTTTTGTATTTTTGTAGAGACGGGGTTTCACCATGTTGGTCAGGCTGGTCTCAAACTTGTGACTTCAGATGATCTGCCTGCCTCAACCTCCCGAATTGCTAGGATTACAGGCATGAGCCACCATACCCCCTGCTGCTGAGATCAGATTTTCCTACATTACATAGTCCAAATGTTTGTTGAACTGCTTTTGAATTCCATAATTGATTTTGTACTGACCACAGTAATAATAATTTTTAATACTTTTTCTGTTATCTCAGTGTTTTGTGGTAATCACATCAGCTGTGAATATTAATAACTTTGTCCCTTCCTTTTCAAAATATATATTTTTGTTTCTCTCATATATTGTTATTTATCGCTTTGGTTAAAGTTTTCCACTTATGATAAAATATAGCAGCAATGATAGGTTATCTTTTATTGTTTCTGACTTAACTTGGAATAATTTTAGTATTTCATTTAAACTTTAACATCATAGTTGTGTTTCAGATAGACACTTTTTAATTGTCTCTCTTCCCTTGATAATTTAAATTACACCTAAGCAAAGATCTTTGTGCATAAATATTTATATTTCTTATTTTCCTTAAAATTGATGCAATGATGCTTGATACATGATGCCAAATTGTTTTCAGTGCTTGCTGTAGAAATATACCTGCAGTGTGTCATACTCTTATCAGTATTTAGCACTGCCAATGTAAACAAATCCCAACATTTTAGTCAATAAAAATTTTAGGGCTTGGTGAAGTGGCTCAGGCCTGTAATGTCAGCACTTTGGGAGGATGAGAAAGGAGGACTGCTTGAGCCCAGGAGTTCAACATCAGCCTGGGAAACATAGTGATACCCTATCTCTACAAAAACATGCAGAAATTAGCTGGGCATAGTGGCACATACCTGTAGTCCCAACTACACAGGAGGCTGAGGTAGGAGGATCGATTAAGCCTGGGAGGTTGAGGTTGCAGTGAGCCATGATCTCGCCACTGCACTCCTGCCTGGGCAATAATAAAATTAATTAATTAATTAATTAATTAAAATAAATAAATAAATCTAATAGATAAGAAATGTCATGTGTTTACATTTTCATTTATTTGCTCATTATTGTATTTTGTTTTTCACTTGCTGATTAGCTATTTGTATTTCTTCTGCCAATTCACTGTTTTTTGAAATTTCATATTTTGATTTGTCTATGAGTTCTAAAAACTTAATGGAGAATTACTTCTTGATTATTGCATGTGCTCATTTTAGTACATTTGTGAATAATGCCAAGCTGTTCTTCACAAATATCAGATTAGGTAGTCTTCAGCCACATGTGAAAGTGCTCATTTCTTTCAACCCACCCCAAAATTGAGAATAATAATTTTTAACTGAGTTGCCAAATGAATAGATGAAGATTACACATGTTAAGTTTTTAATTTTCATCTCTGAGATTGTTAATGAATGGGATCATTTTTCATGTTTATCATGAGATTTTTTTTCTTTCTTATTTGCTTCTTCATCTTTAAATAGTATTTATCCTATGAGTTATTAATGCTTTATCATAAATAGAAAATACTTTTTCAGATGATTTACTTCCTAATTATGCTTATGATTTTTTTATTGGTTTGCTATATTGAGCACACTGGTGCCCACCCCAGTCCTCCAGTCTAGTCTCATCTCTTATTCCAGCCACTGTTGGAAGTGGAATTCAGCTTCCTTCTTGCTTTGCCTGGCAACCTGAGCGCATCTGCTTAAGCACCCTGTCCCATGCCTCCTGCTTTCTGCTCCGGGGTTTCTGTGACCTCATAGTAGGATATCTCCCAGGATTCACTTGTATTCATTGGTGCAACCTGAAAATATGGAGGAGTCACCATCCTTTGGTCACTACCACCACTGACTATTAAGGCCTGGAAACAATGGAGCTTCTTATTTCTTCGAGTGGGCATTCTGAGTCTTCTCAGAACATCCTTAGGGCTAGAGTAACCTGACTCACAGAGGGTGGCCAACTGAATGAACAATGCATCCTTTTGTTAACTTTTTCTGCTAACCTATCTCCCTCCTTCTGTGACTCACTCCTGCTGTCTGGGATCACATTTCTAAATAAACTACTCACACATAAACCTTTGTCTTAGACTTTGCTTTGAGGCTTAGTTGTGTATGCTTTTTACCTATAAGGTTTGTCTTTGTCTCTGTGTGGGATGGGTATGTATTATCACATATATAATTCATATATTTTATGGTTTCTGACTATAGTTTAATGGGTGTAAGGCTTTCTCTATCACCAGGATCAGATAAATATGTATGTACATTTTAACTTTTTTGGTATAGAGTACAAGGTTGTGATCTTTTTTGTTATATTTCCCAAATGATTAAGCAAATTTTAAAATAAAGTCTACTGAACTTTTTCTCACTGATTCTTGTCAGTTAACACTTCAGTTTCAGAAGAATTACAGATTTACAAGAGACTAATCTCCATATTCCTATTCTTCTTCACACGTTATGATTATTATTTAATTAGCCAAATATATATAAATGTAAAGATCCACACTAGAGGAGCAGATGCTTTTTCTTGGTTTACTAACTGGACTTAACAGCAACTGATGACACACACATTAAAGAGGGTTGTCACAGCAGAGTAAATAGCCAAACCCTTGCTTTGCCATGAATCTTAAATAGTTGGGGTTATATCCTGGAATTACCAGGAGAACTAGCATCAACAATTTAATTGCTTCAAATTATGAGTATTATGAAATTCATATTATGAGTAAAACGAAATTATCTAGTTTTTTGTTTTTTTAGAAAAAAAATTTAAGCAAACCTACTTTTCAGCAAAGTGACAGCCACATGAAGATGGGGTATAGAAAATAGCCAGTACACTAGTGTTCATGATTTCTGTCACTGCCTTAATCTTCCCAGTATCCCAATAAATAAATAAACCTGTTGCCCCACAATCCTGCACTAAATATTTACGTGTATAGATGGCTGTTTCTAGCCTTCACATCTGTGTCACTGAACTTTCATTCTACTCCTATGATGGTACTACCAGAGATTACTCAGGCTTTTAAAAAGTGTTTTAACACTGGACAGAACACATTAGAGAAATGCAAATCAAAACCACAATGATATACCACCTCATGCCAGTTAGAATGGTGATCATTAAAAAGTCAGGAAACAACAGATGCTGGCAAGGCTGTGGAGAAATAGGAGTGCTTTTACACTGTTGGTGGGAGTGTAAATTAGTTCAACTATTGTGGAAGACAGTGTGGCGGTTCCTTAAAGATCTGGAATAAGAAATACCATTTGACCCAGCACTCTCTTTACTGGGTATATACCCAAAGGATTATAAATCATTCTATAATAAAGATGCATGCACACATATCTTATTGCAGCACTATTTACAATAGCAAAGACTTGGAACCAACCCAAATGCCCATCAGTGTCAGACTGGATAAAGAAACTGTGGCACATATACACCATGGAATACTATGCAGCCATAAACAGGATTTAGTTCATGTCCTTTGCAAGGACATGTATGAAGATGGAAATCATCATTCTCAGCAAACTGACATAAGAACAGAAAACCAAACACCACATGTTGTCACTCATAAGTGGGAGTTGAACAATGAGAACACATGGATGCAGAGAGGAGAACTTCACACACTGGGGCCTATCAGGCAGTGAAAGGGAAGGGGAGAAAGTGCATTAGGACAAATACATAATGCATGCAGGGCTTAAAACCTAGATGGCAGGGCTTAAAACCAAGATGACGGGCCGGGTGCAGTGACTCACTCCTGTAATCCCAGAACTTTGGGAGGCAGAGGCGGGTGGATTACAAGGTAAGGAGTTTGAGACCAGCCTGGCCAACATGGTGAAACCCCGTCTCTACTAAAAATATAAAAAATTAGCTGGGCGTGGAGGCGGGTGCCTGTAATCCCAGCTACTCAGGAGGCTGAGGTGGGAGAATCACTTGAAACCAGAAGGCAGAAGTTGAGTGAGCCGGGATCTTGCCAGTGCACCCAGCCTGGGCGATAGAGCCGAACTCCATCTCAAAACAAAAAGAAAAACAAAAAACCTAGATGACGGGTTGATGAGTGCAGCAAACCACCATGGCACATGGATACCTGTGTAACAAACCTGCACATTCTGCATGTGTATCCCAAAAATTAAAGTAAAATTTTAAAAAAAAAAGAAAAAACACTGGACAGAACAAAGCCCTTCTCAGTATTTTCCTTTTTCAAGAATGTGTTGACTCTTCTTGTTTGCTCATCCTGCTTGTTGAACTTTAAAATCATGTTGTCGACTTCACCCCAAAATGTGGTAGACACAGAGATGCACCACCAGATGACACATCAGAAGCACTTGTTGCCCAGCTGCTGGGAGCACATGGACAACTTCCAGCTGTTGACTCCTTCAAGGTGACGCACTTCTGATGCCACTTCCCTCAGGTAACTGGGAAAAGTGGCGATAAAGAGAATCAGTCATTTCAGCAGACCTGGGATGACTCTGGTGGACAACACCTGCTCCTGGGCCGCCTTGCTAGTTTAGCTGAGACTTTGTTGGGTCTGCACCTCATCTTCACTTTTCCTTCTGCTCAATCCTGTGACTTCTCCCTTCTTTTCTCAGATGTCAATCTCTATACAATGTCTTATATGCTAAATTCCACCTCAGCCTTTCTTTGAAGAATTCAAACTGTGACAAATTTAATTGAAATAGTGCCAAATCTATTTAAAAAGTTACTTTAATACTTAGTTTTTCCATTTAGAAATACAGTATCTCTAAATTTATTCATCTTCTTATACATTTCTTAGCAAACCTTTCTTTATATGAGTTTTACAGATTTGTTTATTTGTCTGTTTTTGAGACAGAGTCTTGTTCTGTTGCCCAGACTGGAGTGTGGTGGCACAATCTCAGCTCACTGCATCCTCTACCTCCCGGGTTCATGCGATTCTGGTGCCTCAGCCTCTCGAGTAGCTGAGATTACAGGCAACCACCACCAAGCTAGGCTAAGTTTTTGTTTTTGTTTTTTTTTTTTTAAGTAGAGATGTGGTTTCACCATGTTGACCAGGTTGGTCTCAAACTACTGGCCTCAAGTGATCTGCCCACCTCAGCATCCCAAAGTGCTGGGATTAAAAGCCTGAGTCACCATGCCTGGCCAGTTTACAGATTTTTAAAAAGTTTTCCTGATTTTCTTATATTAGTTATTATTGGTTTCTCCATTATGAATAGAACTCTTTCATCATGTTGTCTATGTGATCCATAATGTTATGCAATGAAACATATTTTAACAGTAACTTCAGGGAATTCACTTACAAAATACACTTATTTAAAATATCCTTTACATTTTTTCCTATCAAACTTTCTCTTTTTCTCCATTATAACTTTTGCCTGACATAATGAAATTATAAACCTTATATATCAAAGAGATTTCATTCCAGCTTTCTACATTCTGAAAGCAATTACAGTAATAATAGCAACGATCTGTTGAGTACCTCTAATGTACCAGGCAACAGCACATAAATTCTCTGGTGATAGTATCTATAATCCTAGCAGCCACGCTGCAAGGTTGCATTATAACCTACACTTTTCAAGTAATGTGTGCACCTTACCCATTATCAACAGCTAGCCAGTTATTGAACCAAGAGTCAAATCTAGGAGGAAAATATCTAAAGACATTTTTCACAGGCAACATAACCAAACTGAAATTTCTCGAGTTCTCTTTCACTTTTGTCATATATATCACACACACACACACACACACACACACACACACACACACACACGCACACACACACACACACACACACAGTATGCATAATTTCTGACTGCATATTCTTTGTATACCATTAAAACAAAAAGAAGCATGAACTCAAAAGTTAAATTCCACCTTCACATTACTCCTTTACAAATACTTTTCCTTCTTCAGAGGTAACAACTATGAATAATTTGTACAGAACGTATAAAGAAAGTCAACTTCATTCTCTTTAAGTTCTATATTGTATCTCATAATGTATCCATGCTATCATTTATTTAATTAGTACCCCAATGGATATTTGGATTGTATATAGTGTTTGACAATAGTGAAACTTGCTAACTTTTCTTAACAAAAAAACCTATTTTGAGTATTTAAATTATGAAAATAATATATTGCTCACTGAGTTAGTGAAAATAAATATTGAACCAAATAAAAGAAGCTGTGAGTTTGCTTTCACCAAGATTTTTTCTGTCTCCTTAAACAGACTTTGTATTTAGCTGGAAATTCTCAGGGTTTCTAGGCATGTGGAATTACAGGGCATTCCCAATTATGTATCCTATTGGTTGTATCATTAGGAATGGAGAATATTGGGGTCCAATATATATGAGCACATTGACATTTTACTTGATAGTCTATTTTATAACCCAAATTATTTAAATCCCAAAACAAAATATATTTATTGTAAAAAAAATTAGAGAAAGGAAATAAGTAAAATACTTTATATCACTAAATAACTACTGTTAAATTTTGGCTGGGGATCTTTTCAGAAATGTTATACGTGATGTTTAGACACATGAATTGTTTACATATCCTATATAAGGTCATGTTATTTGTATTAACTATTTTGTATCTTTCTTTACTTAATTATTTGTCTTGAGATTTTTGTGCAAATCATGATTAAGTAGAAAATGAAACCTTGTATTCTCTTTTTCGAGAAAACTGGGATGCCACTTCTATAGCTGGTAAAAGTATAAGCACAGCGGAATGTTTAAGCTAATGCTTTTCAGTCTTTTAATTTTTTCCCCATCTCTGTAAACACTTCAGCCTAGCCGTAAGCCTCCACAACTTTATTGTATTAAAATTGGACTCTACCATAATTGTACTTAATTTTAATGGATATCCAACTTTCATTTGCCACAGATTCTATCAAATCATGTTTCTTCTTATTTATGGTCTCTAATATATGTTTGCATACTCTTGAGCAGTTTGTTGCCTTGTCAAACATTTCAGTATCTTGTGACTGCTTTTTAAATAGTGATGACTTGAAACTTCTTTGTCAGAAGTTGTTCCGTACTTAATCACTTCTCGTTAATTGTCTGATTTTAGTGCAAATTAAAGAGAGCTATAAATCACTTTTCTTAACTCACAATTTCCACCTGTGGTTGTACATAGCTCGCCTTATACAGTTTTGCATGTAGTACACTGAACAAGTCTAAAGTTTGCCATTTATACTGCTGAGATAGATAGATAGATACATACATACATATATGCATACATACATACATCTTTCCAGTAGATAGCAAAGAAATGCCTAGTTGTAAAAAATCAGGTTCCTATGACAATTTTCAAACAGATGATAAGAGGCACATTTTTCTAATTTGCATGCTAACAGATTGAGGAGATCAGTTGTAGTGAGCAGATCTCATAGTATCCGGAAAATAATAGTTTGGCTTTATGATCAGAAGACTGAGAAAGAAGTGTATTTGCTATGTATCACACTCTTTTATTTTGATTATACTCTACCTCATTTTGTTGAAGTTTTTTGCAATCTCCCCAGCACATATGCGACTGCAGCAACCTCAGTGCTGAACACGTAGTATATTCTTCAGGGGGCTGGAGTACCAGCCAGGTGATCCTGAAGGCCAGAACTGTACTAGGCAAGTTCTTGATACCTCAGGAAATTGGGGCGCCAAAACCAGGAAGAATTGAAGCAAATGATTTAGTAAGAAAGGTCCTTAACTATTATAACTCATACAAATACACATACAGACACACACATATATACACATGTATTCATGTATATATACAGAAACCAAATATTCTCATCTTACATTAATTTATTTCACTGCAAAATTAACTAATCTTTATCATATTTTTGTCCCTAAAGACATTGTATCTTGGGAATTTAATGGTTTAGAATGAAGGTTTAGCTGTATGCAATACAAAACCAGAATCATAGTGACTTGTTTAAGATTAATTTTTATTCTGATTACTTGACTAATACAATCTGAATTGCAGACATTACTTGTGCTAACATATCGTTGAACTTAAAATTTAGTCACATTAAAAAAAAATTAGCCCCACAGCCACAGCTAGCTGTAAGAATGTCTGGAAAATGTAGTCTGAAACGGGCCACCATGAACCCAGCTGAATATTTTATTGCTAAGGACAAAGGGAAGAATGAGTGAACTTTGCCCCAGGCTGTGCTCAATAACCTCATGGTTCAGTCTAGAAAAGAACCCTAACAACCACTTTTCTAGTGGAAGCTTCTTGCTTTTTTCCTTAAAATAGTTGATTTAATCTCTTTATAAACCTTCTTAAATTTGAATTGAAAATGCAAGTAACCCAAAATGGGAAATCAAGTTTTGTGAAGTTTCTTTATCTGAATCTATTAGCTCTTATGACTTGGGCCAACATATTCATTAGAATGGTTTAAGAGTCATTCATTCATTCGAATAAATATTTATTGAGCAATAAGTTGCTTACATGAATTATGAAAAACATATCAGAAAAAAATCACGAAGAAGACTCTCAGTATTCATTTATCTATACTTATAATTTCATCCAAATCATCTAAATGGATAAATATTAGGGAGGAAATAGAAGCCAATTTACCAATGTTGTTTCTATCATGAAAACAATTATGTATTTCTGACTTGTGTAATTTAAATTTTCTTATAAGATTCAGAATGTAAGGCCTTTACTTTTACAAACAAAAATAAAACAAAGGAAGACAGTTGAATATATAAACATCTGATAGCCAGGAAATTTTTCATATAAGTTATTTGGATAACATATCTGATAAAGTGAAACCTGTTTGTCGTGAAAATAAACCTGTCTTTAAAGATAGAGACCAACAAGAATAATACAAGGTTAAAATAGAATTAAAGAAGAGTTTGAAAATGAACTTCAGAAATTCATAACACACTATCACAGGAAATTTATACATTCGGTTTCAGTTACTTGAGGAAAGCCCTTTCTTGATATTAGTTGGACTCATCAGTGTGCATTGAAGGTGAATATTGATGACAGGTCACAGAAAAGGTTCGCAGGAACTGAGTGACAAAGTATACCCCTCTACCAAATTCACTTTATAGGATAACACAGATGGCTTAAGCTTTTATGAATTTTGTCGATAGGCATTTTAAAATTCTGGATTACGATAATACAACAAGCTATGTCAAATGACTTTTGTCCTCCTGCTCTTTATACATAACAGGACAATGACAAATTAATATACAGTATATGTTTCTTCTACTTAGTCTCATGCAGCCTGTACATATTTCTTTAAGCAGAATAAATATGTGCATTTTCTGAGAGTAGCATTTACTTTTTAGGAAAGAAATATCCAGATAGTAAATATGTGCCTTTCTTGGTTAAAAATGAAATCTTCCAAGGCACACCCCAACCAGATTGTGCTGAATGTGAATCCACCCCCATCCCTTACTGCCCATTTGCATATAACATTTACTGACCCATGAGCATAGCATTCCAGTAAACCCACAATGTACGGGAGTTCAGTGAGGCTCAAAGCAAGTACAAAGTAAACGTGTAGTGTCTATTACTGAGTAAGTAGAATGGCAGTGGGGGATGCTGAAACTTTCATTTTTAAACCAGAAGTTACCTCCAACAGAGTAAACAACACCGTGCCTTTCCAAGAAACATGAACAAGTATATCATATCTTTTCTTCCTGTGTTACCAACCACTTACACTGAAAATGATGACACAGAAGGAAATGGAAAGACTGGGCAAGCCTAGCTAGCTACTTTTCTTTTTAGTTCTTCCTTTCTCACCAGTGTGCCAAAGGCAGAGAGTGTTGGGAGAACGAGTGTATATCAGGAAGTGAAATAAAAGCCACAGCGTTTCTACTCTCCTTGTAAAAACAAAGTGCATATACACATACAAGCTATAATCTATGAATTATGGTAATTTCTGTAATTCTGCATACAAGTTAAATGTTTTTATATTTCCATTTAAAACTGACATATCATCTTTAAAACTGATGTAAAGATAAATGATAAAATTCATACCCAAATGTTTTAATTTAAAAATTTATTAATTTTAATTTTTTTAACATAGAAAAACAAGAAATGGCAAGAAAAAAAAAACCGTGAAAAGCTGAGAAAGACTGCAGAAAAAGGAAAGAGTTTTATATTTTAGTACCTTTGATGGAAATATTCTACTTAAACAAGTGGACCCGTATTTTCGTTTTGCACTAGGCCCTACAACTTTGGTAGTTCTTGTGTGAACTCCACTGTCTGTGTCGCTCTGCAGCCGCTACAATATGACTTAGGCATTGTCGTTTTTATGCCATTGCTAAGTCTGACGCTCTGTCCCTCTCACCCCCAGGATTTATGAGTCACCTGGTTCCTTTGATAAATTCTTTTCTGATTAATCTAGCTGGGATGGGTTCTATTTTTTGCAGTTAAGCACACTGATTAATAATAATAAAAAATAACTAAAATTTATAATTACTGTATGCTAGCACATATTCCCATAATGGTGAAGTATACACTATTATCTATAGTTTACAGATGAGAAAACCTAGGGTTAAAATCAAATAAATTGTCTGAGTTAACTACCTAATGCATCCAGGGCCAGGATTCAAACCCAAGAAATCTAACTCCAGCTCTGTGGGGAGCCGTGTTTATGTTAATGTTTGTCCTCCTAAACGTTGTTGATCTCTATGGCAAGAATTTTACTAAGTTCTAAATAGGCACGGTGCCACCTAAACAAATAGCCATTGTTACAATCCAAGACAGTAAATGTTTAAGTATTGTTGCTGAAAACATAATTCTTAGGGAAGATCCAATAAACTGTCTTGTCTGAGAACCACTTTGGTGGCGATAGAGAATGTTCAATGGCTTTTCCATTTCTGGAAGTTGTTGTCCCTGGGTTTCATTTCCCTAGATTTTAGCTTTCTGAATTTTACAAGATTTTGCCAGCAGATGATAACATTGATTAGAAAAAGCAGACAAAGTGAGAAAGTTAGATAGCTTGAAATAGGAGTACTTACCTTTTTTTTCTGTTTATCAGAGGTACTAAAATAGTTTTCCAGCAAGTCTTTTTCGTGCTGTGTGTGCTATGGTTGTCCTATGGAAGGTTCACACAGGTTTCCTGGCAGGATAAAAATTTTGCAATTACAACTGATTCTTGAAAGGTCTTCACAAATAAATGAAGGACCATAAAGTTTGGGATTGATGGAATTTGGGAGCTTGAACAATACTCACCTGTACTAAGTTTATCATTTTGCCATGCGTCTCTCAGTCTGTGAAAATTAAATCATTCTGACTTAGGAATGCATTTTATTTCAGTTTTTAATGTTTTCAAATTTTGCTGATAAAAGGTAACAGAGACACAGTACTTTTTTAAAAGCATGAGATTTACTATTTTTTAAAAAAACATGTTATGTGCTCTAAACTGTGCAAGTTAAAACGTTACAAATCATAAAGGTAAGGATCATAGGATAAATATTTCTCTACCAGCTATGAGTGGCATGCTGCCTTTGTGATTTATTCTAAAATAACAAAACTGTCTGAAACAATGAAGTGTTTCTCTGTGCCTCATGAATATATATTAATTCAGTTCATGGCAGAACAAGTCATTGGCTGTCTCTGCCAAACAGTCAAAAGGGAATGATTGATTATTTTATGCAGAACCTCACAGAGTCTAAAGGTACTTGACATCTGTGGTTGATGAAATGCAAACTACTGCCAAAAAAATGAATGTAACTCTTGAATATTATCACAATATTTATATTGATGACCAGAAGTACTTGAGAACTAATAATCACAAACTTCCCAAATCTACTATTGATATCCATATAAAAATTATGTTTTCATTACTTCCTTAAACAAAACTATTATTGCCTTTATGTATATACACACTAGAAAATGGATTTGATTAGCTTCAGTTGCTCACTTCATACATGCTAGTGATTTATTATTTGCATGAGAAAATGTTTTTATCCTAAGTTAATATGAGCAAATAAGTAGTTTATTTTGTTTACAGTCAAATAAGGAAAATGGCCCTTCCTAAAAAGTAAATTGACTAAGATTTCTATTTATTTAGAATCTGAAATTATATCTTTGTGAAATTAAGTAACCATTTATTACTGAACTCATTTTTCAAATTTCTGGCTACTTAAAATTATTTTAGGGGAAAGAGATTGCTGACGCTTGCCTTTATCCATACATATATTGTCTTAATTTGGCCACTAAATGTAGATCTCATAACATGAAATGAGATTTATTTAAAGGGCATTCACAGGAAGCAGGAGTGGAGGACCAGGGAGGTAAAGAAGGCAAGAGGCCAGCACAGGCATGTGCTATTACAATGGCTGCTGTAGGCAGCAGGGGCGAGGCTGCCAGAACCTCTGAGAAATAGCATGCCCACACTCTACTTGAGGAACAGCTACGGTCCTCCCTCAGTGCATGCTGGGTTACCTGGGCACAATTAATCCCTCACACTGCTGGGCTGAAGAGGCCCCTATGGCTTCAGGAAAAGCTCTGGCTAGTGGCACCAGTAAAATACAAAACCAAATTAAATTTGGTTTTATTTTATTTATCTATTTATTTATTTATTTATTTTGTCTGGAGATGGAGTCTCTGTCTGTTGCCCAGGCTGGAGTACAGTGGCATGATCTCGGCTCACTGCAGCCTCTGCCTGCTGGGTTCAAGTGATTCTTCTGCCTCAGCCTCCCAAGTAGCTAGGATTACAGGCATGCACCACCACCTGGCTAATTTTTGTATTTTTCATAGAGATGGGGTTTCACCATGTTGGCTAGGCTCGTCTTGAACTCCTGACCTCAGGTGATCCACCCACTTCGGCCTCCCAAAGTGATGGAATTACAGGCATTAGCCACTGCACCCTGTCTAAATTAGGAGTTTAGATAGCACTCCTGGCACATGCTTGAGGTGGTGTGCTGTCAGCATGAGTCCACGGTTGCCCAGACCTTGCTGCCCCTGCTGCAGCTAAAATCAGAGGTGGGCTGAAGGGAGGTGAAGAAGAGAACCAAAAGTATCTGCAACCCATGGGTATTCTTTATTTTAAATAAAGAATAAATCTACCACCTTCACCAGTCAGAATACCACACATATTCATCCTTATGCATCTTCATTTTTCTAGTCAACACTTCTATTGTTAGTAATAGGTCTCCACTTGAACTCCTCATAATAATCTTTTTATTTGATTCTGTATAGTGCCAGCTTTGCTAAAGCAAAATTATACCACAGGTTACTTACCTTTCGAATTATCTCAAGTCCTCATAGGTTTGCTTGTGCTATTTTCTTGTCACTCTGTGATCATAGATGCTTCATGCAATACCATAACATGTTAGTCCAGGCCCTCTAAGAAGCAGGTTCCAAGACAGGACTAGCTGTGCAAGAGATTTATTAAGGCAATGTATTAGTTTGTTTTCATACTGTTATGAAGAAATACCCAAGACCAGATAATTTATAAAGAAAAAGGGGTTTAATGAACTCACAGTTCCACATGGCTGGGGAGGCCTCACAATCATGGCAGCAGGTGAAGAAAGAGCAAAGGCACATCTCACATGGTGGCAGGCAAGAGCATGTATGCAGAACTGTCCTTTATAAAACCATCAGATTTCGTGAGACTTACTCACTATCACAAGAACAGCATGGGAAAAACCCAGCCCCATGATTCAGTTACCTTCCACTGGGTCCTACCCACGAAAGTGGGGATCATGGGAGCTACAATTCAAGATGAGCTTTGGGTGGGGACACAGCCAAACTATATCAGGCAACATTTCCTCCTTTGAGGAGAAGATGGGGAGGGTTAAGGGACTGGGGGCTGGTCAAACCACGATGCAGTCTGATCACAGGTAAATGAGAGATGAAAGGAAAAGGGAGGGTAGAAGTGTCTTGACTGCAGTGCAGTTTTTGTTATTGTTGTTTGATTTTAAAATATTTAATTGACAAAAATCATAGATATTCAGGGTGTGCAACATCATGATTATATGTACACATTATATAATGATTGCTATGGTCAAATTAACTAACATTTCTATTGCCACCTATAGTTACCATTTGTGTGTGTGTGTGTGTGTGTGTGTGGTGAACACTTAAAATCTACTCTCTTATCAAATTTTAAGTAGGCAACACAGTATTATTAGATATAGTCACTGTGCTGTAAACTAGATCTCTAGAACTTACTCATCTGAGAAATGAGCAGAGCCATGGGAGAATCCACCAGCACAGAAGTCCTGCACCTGGCAGGAACTGGCCTGGGTAAGTTACCCTGCCACTCCATCACTGGCCAGAAACCACTCATGGGAAGCATGGCCTCCATGCAGACAGGTATGGAGTTCGTAGCACCACAGCTGGGCTCCTCGCAGTCCCATATCTGTGAGGCTCACTTTCATGGCTGGCCACTAGATAAAATCTTTCACCAGATGAGGTAGAAAAACATACCTGCTAAACATGTACTCATTAATGGACTGAGTACCTTGTTTAGAGATAATTTTGAAAATGCTTAAGTTTCATATTCATGAAATTTAAGCAACTGTGATATCTGATTTGTAAAGGTATTTTCGAGCAGGGAAATTTTATAATATTTTTTCAAATTACAGCTACTTAGATATCAGCTTATTTCAACAGCTCCTTATTTTTCTTGCAATAAACTGCTGAAATATAGTAACAGTAGCTACTTTGTAGGGTTACTATAAGAATCATTTGAAGACAACTCAGGTAAAGTTCTTAGCATAGTTCTGCCAAATAGTAAAAGTTCAATTAATATGACCTATTATTGAACTACCACTAAAAACTAATATTAATAGTAAGCTATTGTTGAACCACCATTAAGTTTAATCAATATTAGCTATTATTGAACTACCATTAAAAACTAATATTACATATAAAAATCACTTTCCGTATGAATCCTGGCTCTGCATTCCTGAGGAAAGACACATCTCCTTTCCCATTGCTAAAAAAAAGAAAAAACTGAAAGGAACGGGTCACCAAGTTTGATCTTCTTACTTTAAGTGACAGATCTCTGTAGTCATGAATGTACAACAACTCTCAGTCTACCAATTCTGTTTTGTCATCTGCTGCTGCCAACTAATTCACCCCTAAAACGTAGTGGCTTAAAACAACAAGCACTCATGATGTCTCAAGTTTCTGTTGATCAAGAAATCTGAAAGGGCTCTTGTGTGAAGTTCTCACTTGGAGTCACTCATGTAGTTGCAGTCAGATGTCATTTGGTTCTGCAGTCATCTGAAGGCTTGATTGGGTCTAGAAGATCCATTTCCAGGGTGGCTCACTCATTAGGCTGGCAAGTTGGTTGGAGGCCTCACTTTCTCTGCACAAAGCTATTTAAGTGTCTTCACAGCATGATTGTCAGCTTCCTCCAGAGCAAGTGATTTAAGAGACAGAGGTGAAAGTTGTAATGACTCACATGACCTAGTGTCAGAAGAAACACACCATCACTTCCACTGTATTCTGCCAGTCACAGGGTTAGCACACAAGGCTATGAATATTGGGAGACAAAGATAATTGAGGTCATCTTGCATTTAATGTATATATTAATATCTCCTATAGAATATACATACATATAGTATCCAGAGGAAACTCTATGACAATAATAAGAGTGCCGATTGCACTGGAGAATACAGACAAGAACTGTCTTTCAACAGAGCTAAACTAAGCCTTGTTTTTTTCTCTTGTATACACAGGCGACTGCCACCTTGTGATGTGCCTTACTCTTTTAGAAATGGTATAAAGCAAAGGCTAGAAATAGGCAGCTCTCAAGCAGAATTCAGCCCAAAGTCAGATTCAGTTTGGCCTAATCAGTGCATTTAATGAGTAATGAATATATAATTAAATGTCTTTAGAATATAGTACTGGATTCTTTACTTTGCCACCTCTCTCTGCAGTCTTAAATTCTACAAGTTGTATATTATCTTCCTGAACTCTAAAGGCACTTTCAATCCCTGCCTTAAAGAAACTGAGGGCTGAGCACGGTGGCTCACACCTGTAAATCCCAGCACTTTGGAAGGCTCAGACGGGCAGATCATTTGAGGTCAGAAGTTTGAGACCAGCCTGGCCAACATGATGAAACCCTGTCTCTACCAAAAATGCAAAAATTAGCCAGGCATAGTGGCTTGTGCTGGCAATCCCAGCTACTCAGGAGGGTGAGGCGGGAGAATCACTTGAACCTGGGAGGTGGAAATTGCAGTGAGCTGAGACAGCGCCACTGCACTCCAGCCTGGGCAATAGAGCAAGACTCAGTCTCAAGAAAAGAGAGTAAGGGAGGGGGGGGGAGGAAAGAAAAGAGAAGCTGAATAAGAAATACAGAGAAAAGAGCATGAGGGTGCGATAGGGTTGGGAAGCTAAAAGGGACTGAGAGAGAGCTCTTGAAGCAGCTCCCTCAGCTGTCCTCCTTCCCAGTTTGAGTATTATGAGAACAAACAAAGGTCTTGGCAGTATCACTGAGGCTTTAACATAGACAAGGACAGTATTCCTGAGAGTGAAGTTTGTTAAATACTAAAGCAAGGCAATGGAAACTCCTTCATAGGAGGTCTTTAAAAATGGGAAAGATTGTAATCTTTCTAGAAGAATTTAGGTGTGGTTTCTTTGGGGGGGGTAAATGGGTTGGTTTATATAACTTTGCAAAGTTTCCTCTATTAATTTTTGATCCCCTTCTGTGACTTTTAAAAAAGTTGCCCCCCTTTCTTCCTTTCCCTCCACACCCCAAAGTCCCCTTGGGTGCTGAGTACATCATGCCTTTATCACAAAGCTCATTGTTTTCCTCTTCTAGGAAATGGGAGACCACCCATGCTGGCAGTGATAGGCTACCACCTAAAATCTGCCTATTTGGCTTGCTGTAAATTGTCACTTCATTTTGCCATTTGTAGAATTATTTTTAAAGTCTGGTCATTAGTATATTTTTAAAGTCTTTGTTATTTTGTATCTTTTTCCAAAAAGTATTCTCCACGCAGAAGTATTCTAATTAACTTTTAGTATATCCAATAAAATATGTATATTTTTAAAGCTCAACACTTTCAAGGAAAAAAAAAGTCTGTAATTTGTGCTTCATCCAAGCCTCATCATTTTCAATGTGTGTGTTCTCATGTGAAGAAATCCAATGCTTCCAACATATTCTTTGAATGTTATGTTTTCTTTTCTAAACAAACAATGTGATGATCAATTTCAATCTTATGCCCAGGCTTCTATACAAGTGTGTTTTCCATTAAAGTTCATCATAACTTTTCCCGATGTGTTTCTCAAATAAATCAAGATTCTTTTATCCCTACATAACTAAATAGTCTTGATTTAATTTGAGAAAAATGTTACATATCAGAGGTCAACAGAAATTGTAGATGTCTGAGTGCCACTGTTAAAAATTTTATTGCACTAATAAAGATATAATATATATCACCTTTTACATACAAAATCTAGAAATTCCGTAACTCCCTTTTTCCCTGTGTGGTGCTGTAACTTTCCATGTGTTCACACAAGGGAGTCTCACCTTTTAAAACCACATTCTTCCTCTTTTTACTTTGTCCAATTATATACTGTAAAATTTCAAACTTATAGCAAAGTCGAAAGAATTTTACAATGAGCACCCCTACTTATATTGTCTTTTACTATAACCTTACCAATACCTCTTTACCACATACAGGCCCATTTTGGCTAATGTAAAACCATCATCCCTTACTCCCCATAGGCTAACACACAGGTTACCTTGAGGATCTTTGCTATGTTGCCTTGTATCCCCACCAGACAAGAAAATTTAGACAGGCTTTATAAGCTGTGTTTTGAATTATGATAGCAGATTAAAAATACTAATGACTGCAGAGGATTAAAACACATTAAACATGTAGGGATGTAGAAATTTATAATAAAATTTTAACAAAAATTCATCAGTCATCTTGGAGATTGATAAGTATCAACTTACCATTCTGAAAATGAATCAGTAAAGGGAAAAAATAAAGCACTTGTTCTTTTTATCCTATACAAACTGTATTTCTGGGCAGTTAAATCACAGACAAGAGAAAATTATTTTTAGAAAATGACAGCTAATAAATGCAAACGGAATGAAAGAAGAGTCACCATTTTACAACCCCTAATGAAATAAAGGAACTAGACAAACATTAAAGGTTGCCAAAACCTTTAAGTGAAAGAAAGGTTAATAGGAAAAGTTATAATGAGATCATCAGGCTGAAATCTCTTGAATCCACTGATCTTTTTTTTTTTTGAGCCAGGGTCTCATTCTGTCACCCAGGCTGGAGTGCAGTGGCAAGATCTCAGCTTACTGCAACCTCCGCCTCCTGGGTTCAAGAGATTCTTGTGCATCAACCTCCCAAGTAGCTGAGATTACAAGCATGAGCCACCATGCCCAGCTAATTTTTATTTGTATTTTTAGTAGAGACAGGGGTTCACTATATTGGCCAGGCTGGTCTCGAACTCCTGACCTCAGATGATCCTCCTGCCTTAGTCTCCCAAAGTGCTGGGATTACAGGTGTGAACCACCACACCCGGCCCACAGATCAGTCTTAATATTGATAGGAACAGGAGGCAGGGAAATTCTGGGCAGAAAAGGGCCCCAGCAAGGGCCCCACTTTCAAGCCGAAAAACCTAAAACCGTGGTCCAAAGTGAGAACTTACATCCTTGTTTTCCTGCTTGAAAGTTGCTTTTCCAAAACCACCCATGGCCCGCCCCACCCTCCATACTGGGCTTATAAAAACCCCAGAACTTAGCTGCAGAAAGAGAAGCAGCAGCAGCTGGATGTCAGAGATTACAGTTGGACATCAGTGAGAAACAGCTTGACTTCAGAGGGGCAGCTTGACTTCAGAGGGACAGCTTGACAGCGTAACCTCGGAGAAGAATCTGGCCAGAGATAGCTGGATTTCAGGGGACGAATACCTTCCCACCCTGTCCCCTTTCCAGCTCCCCTTCCAGCTGAGAACCACCTCTATTGGCAATACAATCCTCTCCATTTACCATTCTTCAGTGAGTTCGTGAGACCTCATTTCTCCTGGACATTGGACAAGAACTCGGGAACCACGAGTGTGGATGCAAAAGGCTGTCATACTTGCCCTTTGCCCTTGCTGGTGGGGGGCAGCCGCCTCACACAAAAAGGTAGAGGGCCCCCTGAGCTGTTAACACTTAAGCCCTCCGTGGATGGCTGAGCTAAAAGAGCACTGTGCCACTCCCTTTGGGGCTTCAAAAGTCGCGAGCACCCTCCAGATGCTGCCCCACAGCCTCCACCCAGTTTGCTCTTGCAGGGTCTCAAAAGCACTCACCCCAGCTCCCCCAGCTGTTTATTTGCCTGCTCCCTCCTGTGAGGGGTGGAGCGTAGCAGCAGGTTTGAGTGAGTGGAGTTCGCCCCTGCCGGCGAAAAGGTGGCCAGCCAGTTCCAGCACCTGTGCACTCCAGTTCCCAACTCATTTGCTCGCAAGTGCCCTCCCACGAGGAGTTGAGAGTTGCGGGCTAAGTAAATGAGGTACCCCCTTCACCAGTCCCACGAAGGGATCAGGGAAATATCCTGCCTCAAAATCACTAAAGGAGAACAGAAGACATTGTGGGTCTTCTGAATGATGTAGTACACAAGGCCATCTGTAAAGTATTCTTCCCTAAAACAATTGTGCTAGAATCCAAATCAATCCTCTGATAATAGGTCTAACTCCCAATATGTCAAAAATACAGGCAAAAAAAGGACATAATAATAAGTAGTACCATAAGGAATTGAGCAACCAAATGCAGAAGATAGGACATTATACAGGGCCAATGAGTTGATTTATTTAAAAACTAAAGGACATTAAAAAGGGGTAGTGTGGTAAGTGGAAGTAAATTAAAAGAGACTTAAGAAACACATCAACCAAATCCTGATTATGGATATTGTTTGCATCTTGACTGAAGCAAACCAATTGTAAAAAGACATTATTGAAACAATTGAAAAAATTTGAGCATGAAGTAAATATTAAATGATATGAGGTAATTGATAAAAGTATTTAGTTATCTTTAACTTTTAGAATTACAAGCAAAATGATATGACATTTGATATTTCTCTTAAAATACTCCAGGAAAAAAATATGGGTAGATAAATAAAAAAAGATTAGTCATATATTATTCTCTCTGCCCTTACATCTGTTAGAAATTTTTCATTAAAATAAGAAGGAATAGAAAAAATAATATCAGGAGTGGTGATAATAAAGAAGGCATTTGAGGAGAAAGAAAAGAAGCAAAGTCTCCTTAAACATTAAAATATATGTTGTACTTACTTAAAAAAGTAAGTTGGCACGTAGGAATATGTTAAAAAAATTATGTTGGAGTCATACTGTGTGTGTGTCTGCATGTGTGTGTGTATCGAGGGGGTGCTTCAATTGCATAATAAAGATTCAGCAATTTATTTTGTAATAAATGTGAACCCAGTAAGGAATTTTTCACTGAACACTAGTGCTATTAACCCTGTTTTGAGAAAAATAAGTTATCTTAAAAGTTTTGCATTTAGCCAATATTAAGTCACTGGAGCATAACTAAACAAAAAGAAAATAGCAAGTTTTTGCTTTTGCTTGTTTATTTTTATACTATATGATAATAATATAATAGTGAAAAAGTTTTCAAACTATTTTTCACCTCTAGAGATTCTGAGATGTTCTGTACTTTCTCCACCCACCTCAAACCATAACATTAAGGTGACAATCTTCATTTAAGGGGCAACAGACAAAATGGCAGACTGAAGGCAGAGAAGCAAGAGGTCCTGTAGCAGCAAAGGGTGAGAAGCAGAGGCAAAATAAACTTAGGTGCTACCATCAACCTCCAATACCTAAAGCCATGACATTTTCCCCACTGACAAGATATAGAAAATGAAGCATCAAGGTAATTAGGCCCAGAGAGATTCTTGACAGTCTGTCAGCTAAAGCAGACAGAATAAGGAGCTGATCTACTGGATCCAAAGCAAGAAAATCAAGGAGAGGAAATAATTAAACTCTCCAATGGGATTTGTAGACATCAAGTTCAGTCAGCATCCAGCTACTCTGTAGGCCTCCTTAGACAAGCAGGAGTTTTCTCCAAACATGGAGGGCTTCAGTGACTCATTTCTTACAAATGTTAAACAAAGCTTCACTGGGTATGTCACTGCAAGGAGTCCCAGAGAAATCTGGCCACAGCTTCAAGCTTCACAGGGAGCCTTATGGAGACAACAGAGAAATGTGGTCACACCGTTTAGGGAAAGCCTCCTAGGAGAGACTAAGATTGAAAACTGAAGAACAGACACAAGTGGCAAGAAGAGGTGGTTTTGATGAAGTGGAATTAAGGAGAGAACCTAGTATGAGAGCTGCCAGGTGGGCTAATCTGCTAGTGGGAGAGGCCAGGGAAGGCAGGAAACCTAGGAAATGCAGGAGACAAGGAAAAAATGAGGGGAAAGAAAGAGAAGGTGGGCGCAAAAAAAGGGAAGTTAGGGGGAGAAAAGCAAAGAAATAAAGTACAAAAGTGGGTATTGAATCACCCTACGGAACCCCTTATCCATCTTTAATGTATAATACATTTACACCTAACATTCAATGCACCTTGGGAAAAATAATTTCAAGGTATAACATCAAGGTGAACTCGAGTCGCCTTCTCCCTAAGGTGTGCCTTTTTAAAGAGATATTAAAGTGTTTGGATTTTTTTCTCAGAAGCGAACAATATTCTTTGCCTAAATACATAGTAATATATCATTATCTATTATTTTTAAAAAATATAGAAGCAATTTGTTAGACATTTTTTTTTTGTTTTGTTACTTGCTTAGGTATTGGTTTCTATTTCAAAATATGTCATGTGCCATCTCCCATCTCTCCCCTCTCGGCCCATCCAGCAATGTGAAGATGGCTGTGCCCCAACAAAGGAGCTGAGTCCTCCTAGCCTGTTTGCTTCATTGTGTGTGTGCTTCTATTTTTCCCTCTTGTCTCTGCTGTAGTTCCCAACTCCAGACACTCCATTCCAGTGTCTTCACAATCTTTGTTTCTTTCTTATTGGACTTTACAATATGAGTCCATTTACCTGGCTTTGACTTTAAATATTTGCTAGCCTAAGAGTAGCTTTAATGTTCTGCCTAGAGCAGAAGAGAAAAGGAGAAGTTCACACAAATGCCAGAGGCCTGGTGGTCTTCAAGGGGGGGTCTAAGACCAACTGTGATACATGTCAACAATAAGATTTGTAGCAGCTTAGTCCTTACTGGGAAGCCCTGGGAAATTTTGTTTCCTAGGTTTCATTCTTCTTCCTGTCTGACTGCTGCTAGTTACTTTGGTTACCTGCCTTAATCTGATCCAGAACTCACATCTAAGAGTCATTCTTGATCTCAACTGCCTCTCCTAAGAGTCAACTATGAGACTTTAACAAATACTGTTGCCAAGGCCCTGGCCTTAGCAATATCATGGCAACTGGCTGTGGTGATGCCTGGGCTTTGGGATCTTTTAAAGTTCCTCACTATCTTTATTGTGCAGCAGAGATTACAAAATACTGCTCTAGAAATATCTCTCAGACTTCTGGTTGCCTAAGTGGTACTTCAATCCAACAATCTCCACTCATGTAAACCAGGAAAAGGGATATCTAAAGTGCCACTTACTAATAATATAATAAAGC
The DNA here is from genome assembly GCA_004027715.1 of Plecturocebus donacophilus. Classification (NCBI taxonomy): domain Eukaryota; kingdom Metazoa; phylum Chordata; class Mammalia; order Primates; family Pitheciidae; genus Plecturocebus; species Plecturocebus donacophilus. The sequence continues at coordinate 42,332 of PVKP010010934.1, forward strand.
TAAAACTGATAGAGCCAGTCTATCAGTATGCATTGAAACAATGTAGCATTGCCTTTGCCTATTCAAATAAATTAGCAAGCCATCTGGACTGAATGACCTATTTTGGATGCAAGGAAGATGTTCATGTTGCACTTGGTTTAATGTGGAAAAGGAGCATAGGAAGACTGAAATCAGAAATATGTGGTGTTCATAACAGAACGTCAATGCCAGATCTAATTCTAGAATATTATAGAATATATGAAGAGAAGATGTCGAGCATTGGATAGAGAAGGAACCAGAACTATAGCAGTGAAATAGGGACCAATGATCAGGAATGGAAAATATATTTGAACACATGCTATCAGGACTTCCTGAGGCTGTGTCACCAGCTCATCCTCAACCTTGGCAAAATAAACTTTCTAAATTAACCGAGACCTGTCTCAACTTTTCAGGGTTCACAGGAGAACCATGAGAGCACTCTCTCTGTTCTCCACCATGTGAGGATCCAACAAGAATGTGGTCATCTGCAACCCAAAAGAGGACCCTCACAAGAACCCAATCATGTTGGCACCCTGATCTCAAACTTCCAGCCTCCAAAACTATGGGAAATAAAATTCCATTGTTCATAATCCATCAGGTTTATGGCATTTTGTTATAACAGCCCAAACTGACTAAGACTGTGGACTTGAAATTACTGAAGAAAATCACTCAATGATTAGGCAGAGCTCCCTGGCTGTGTTCTTGATTCTCTCATAGAGAAATAACATCAGGAAGAAAGGTTCTCTCCTGTTGAATCACCAAGGATTGATGATAGTTAGATGTCAGGAATGCACTAGAGGTAGGAAGAACTATAAAATCAGCATTTTCTACTGCTGATAGAAAACAGCATAGTAGAAGAAAAGGATATTGTCTGTTCAGAATGGAGTGGGCAATGGCTTGGGGAGAAATCACTTTTTCCTACCAACATCCATTCTAACCAAACATCATTTTCTCCCCCCAATCTGAAACCTTGCCTCCTTGTTCAACTGACCACCCAATCTGCTCAGGCATCCCTAGGTCCAGCCAAATTTTGATTATCATTGCGATATCATTGCAATATCACTGGCTAGAGATTGATTTTTGGAGGGCATGACATGTGACTCTATTCTGGCCAATGACGCATGAAGGGAACCATTCAGGGTGAGGGACTGTATCAGAAGAACTTCCAGGGTCCGCTAGGGGCTTTGTTTCAAGCGCAGAAATTTCCCCGCCTCTGGCCGGTTAGGGGCTTTGTTTCAAGGGCAGGGATTTTCCCACCTCTGGATGCTAGAAGCTTTGTTCCCAGTGTAGGAATTTTCACGCCTCTGGCTACTAAAGGCAGAGGCTCAGTGACTCAGGGTTTTAAAATAGTAATAAATCTGGTAAAGGATTCAAAGATCAACTGATCTAGAGAAAGTTTGAAAAAACTCCTCTCATTGGATGAAAACAAGAAAGGGGAGGGAATAATTCAGGGGTATGAGCTCCAGCTGTCCAAGCCTGCAGCGGCATCTGGTCCAGGTCCCTTTCCACACTGTGGAAGCTGTCCTTTTGCTCTGCCGAATAAACCGCCCTACCACACACTCTTTGGGTCCATGAGTTCTATTTGAGCTGTAACACTCACCACGACACCAAGGCCCCTTTCCCCGTTTGCTGGGGTGGAAGAGGCCAAGAACCAGATTTCCAGAAAACCCAGTTACAAGGGAAAGGTTCCAGAAAAGGGTTTTTTTTTTTTTCTCTCTCTCCTAAGAAAGTGACCATTGATTATAGGCCCTTTACTTCCTCTCAAGAGTGACATGTCAGTCTGTGAATCCTGGAACTGTTATGGTTAGCTCATGATGAAGAATGGCAAGCTGAAAAGAAAGCCAACTTAAAACTATTAATAGCGGAGATTTAGAGCTCTGGCCCTGATTGTATGGAACCTAAAACTACTCTTCCTTTAAACTTCTTGCTGATAGAGGTGAGAGGCTCTTCCCAGTCTGCAAGGGGAGGGGTTTCGAAGGCAAGAGTTTCCTAGCTCCACTCCTCCATCTGGGAACCAGAGGGGTTTCAAATGTGAAGTTCTTTGTCTAGGTTTCACGTGTGGGCTAGGTGGAAAAATCCAGGTGGGCTTCTTTGTTCAAAAAACCTGCCAAAAGCTCTAGGAGGAGGGGCCTCTGTAGCTCCGAGTTGTGAACCAAGTAGCCAATCCAGTATCAAAGTCAAAGATCGATCACTCCAGAGGAAGTTTGAAAGAACTTCTCTCATTGGAGGAGAATATGAATGAGAGAATAACTCCAGAGTTAAAACTCCACTGCTCCTTACCTGTACGGATTCCTTCTCTGGATCCTCTCCCACGGCAGTGTGGGAGCTGTCTCTCCTTCTCTCTCTTTCTTACTCTCTCTGCCTAATAAATCGCTCTCTGCAAAACTCTTTGGGTCCACAATATTTATTTGAATGGCAAATTCACCGTGCCTTTGGGGCCCCTTTCCCCATTCTTCAGGGTAAGAGAGGACAAAGACCTTTGGAATCCGAATAGAGAAGGAGCTGAGTACGCCAGCCCCCACCTCCCCTCCCCCGGCCATGTTACATCTTCAAGACATTTCTTTATTATTTAAACAAATAGATCTTGGTGTTCTCATATTGTAATAAAAACATTTTCATTGGTAACAATACCTTTACTTCAAATTTAGCACATATCATTGCCAGTGAGTCTGCTAGCAGCTCTGCACATGCTGAATCCTAGACTTACATCCTGGGTTATTGGAAATAACAGGTAGGATTATTTATAGATAAGCAGTGTAGAAATCAGAGCTTAGAAGCCTCCCCTTAACCGGGAGAAAGCCATAGCTAGGCTTTACAATTGCCCATAGGGTCTCATGTGGGACTACAGACAAGAGCCCCAGGGTCATTCCACCAGTTAAATAGAGTTTCCTTTCCTTTCTTTTCTTTCTTTCTTTTTTTTAAGAAGCAGAGGCTAGAATGCAGTGGCACAACCTTGCCTCACTGCAACCTCCGTCTTCCGGGTTCAAGCAATTCTCCTGTCTCAACCTCCTGAGTAACTGGTACTACAGGCACTTGCCACCATGCTCGACGTGAGCCATCACGCCACAGGCCTAAATGGAGTTCCTTTTTTCATTTTATTTTTTTTCCGAGATGAAGTCTTACACTGTCACCTGGACTGGTGTGCAGCGATCTCAGCTCCCTGCTACCTCCACCTCCCTGGCTCACCTCCCCCACCTCCATATTCTCTGCCTCAGCCTCCGGAGTAGCTAGGATTACAGGTGCCTGACATCACACCCGGCTAGTTTTTTTGTTTGTTTGTTTGTTTTTGTTGGTTTTTCTTTTTTTTTTTTTTTTTAAGTAGAAATGGGGTTTCACTGTGTTGGCCAGGCTGGTTTCAAACTCCTGACCTCATGATCTGCCTGCCTCAGCCTGCCAAAGTGCTGGGATTACAGGCATGAGCCTGGCCAATGAAGTTTCTTAAATGTCCATAATTAATACAAAGCATAATTTTATTATGTTACCATAGCTATACAGTTTAGGTGTGATCCATATCTAAGTAACAAAATGAAGTTAATAAAAATAATTTTGTTCAAACAAGAGTAATACATGAAAAGAAAATGAGGCAAGATTTAAAATAGTAGCTGTAGGGTAAGAAGAATTTAAGCTGGGGAAGCTGGCATTTCTTAGCAAAGAAACTGTCAAGTTTACCAATCTAATAATGTTCTTGGTAAATTTTCTTGTCAAGGGACTTCCGACAGACAATTCTTGAACTTTTAGAGAAAACATAAAAATACCAAAAGATTATGTCAGAGAACAGCATAACTTTGATAGTGGAAATAATTTTCATTGTGGGCCACACCAAGACAAACAGTTATGGAAGTGCACACATAATTCTTTGAGTCATTAATTTGTAAATGACAAAGATCGGAAATAAGGGATTTTCTTCCCCCAAGAGGCATCCTAGTTACTAAAGCTATGATACAAAATATAACAAAAGTCAACAAGAGGAAATTGAAAAGGAATGTATGTAATTACAGCAAAGACAGGATGCATGACATTTTTCACCACCTAATATTACAATAAGTAAATGGATTAGCTAACTATACAATCTGACTTAGGAAACACAGAAAGGATTATTTAAAATAATGCCATATAAAGGTCTTAGTTGACTTCCTTTTATCTAATGGCATTCACACTTTAGTGACAGTATGTTAAAAGTTTATAAGTAAAAGTAGGAATGCAGTAAAATGTTTTTAGACCACCTACAGCTAGCATACATTAAATTACACAACACATTCTTTTCAATAAATGGCCTCTTTATATCATTCCAGTTACTGATAGAAACTGCAAACAGGATTATGACATTTAATTAATTCACAAAATGCAGCTGTTCTTCAAGCTTTTGGCAGCTGTCCAATAATTTTAATGAAATTTTTTTAAAAAGAGAGAAAGGAAAAAAACCAATTCCTCTAGAAATAACTTCAATTTTTCTATTAGTTCTTAATATAGTGGAAAAGGTCAAAAGATGCAAACTCTGGGCAAGTATTACAACAAAAATTAGAATCAATATGGGCAGAATATAGACCCAAGAAATGACACATAAATTTGAAATGCGATGATATTGTGAGCTACTTCCACAAGATAATGTTACCACATCACTGACTTGGTCAGACTCTTGATTTAAAGTAGAAAAATCTAATGCAAACCAGCTTAAATCCAAAGAGTGGTATATTGACTTGCATAACTAAACTACAGTAAAAGCAAGTGTGGAGCTAACTAGAATGAAGGACTCAAACACTATTAGAATTGATCATCTCTTGCTCTCTGCATTAGTTTAGTTTTCTTCTACTGTCTATGCTGGAAGATGCATGGCTGATAGCAGCTTCTAGGCTCATGCACTATTGAACCTGGAAGACTCCTGCTTAATAAGACAATGGAAACAGTCTAGGGAAGGATTTTAATTGGCCTATCTTGTGTGGTTGACCAAGAGCTGTGACTAAAGTTGTGAAGTCCACTTCAGTTTAAGTCCCCGCCTTTAGACCAGAAACTGTGACTGGGAGGTGGGCCATATAGTCCCTATTCTTATTGGCTCATTAACAAAACCTCTCATTATATGAATAAGATAGAAAATGAATACTCAATAACAATACATGTAGAAGAAATTCAATTACCATTAATTAAAGAAAGACTAGAAACAGTCTGTACAAAATCATCAGGTTGTAAAGCAAGCCATAGAATGAAAGAAAGTATTTGCAAATCACATATCTGATAAGGGTCTGCTATTCAGAATAGATAAAGCACATTCCAACTCAACAACTAAAAGACAACTCAACTAAAAAAATGGGTAAAGAACTTGAATAGACATTTCTGAAAGGGAGATAGGTAAATCTCAACAAATGAAAAGATATTCAACATCATCAGTCCCTGAGAAAAATACAAATTGAAACTACCATGAGTGTTGGGAGGAACTGAGAAGTTGGAACCTTCATACATTCCTGGTGAGAGTGTCAAATGTTGCCATCACGGTAGAAAAGAGTTTGGTGGCTCCTTAAAAAGCTAAACATAAAATTAGCATACAACTCAATAGTTTCTTTGATATATACCCAAAAGAATGGAAAACAGGTCTTTAAATGAAGAGTTGTAAACAAATGTACTTAGCAGCACTAATCATAAAAGGCAAAATGTAGAAACAATCCAAATGTTCACCAACTGATGAGCAGATTAACAGAATCTGATATACTCATTCAATGGAATATTATTCAGTCATAAAAAGGCATGAAGTACTGATGCATGTGACAATGTATGTGAACTTCAAAAATATTTTGCTAAATGAAAAAAGCCAGGCATAAAAGGTCATATATTGTATAATCACACTAGTATAAAATGCCCAGAATAGGTAAATTCATAAAGACAGAAAGCAGAACCTGCTACCCAGGGATAGGCAACAGAATAAGGGAGCAGAACAGGAAGGGGAACTTGCAATTAGGCCATTGAAGGTCCTCTCTGTTTCACATGTAAAAACGCATGATATTAATTTTAGGCCTTATGGCACACAGCTTCACTGCAAACAATAGACTGCTCCTTTCTCTTTAGTCCCAATTTGAAAAATCTGGGGATTATTCTGCTTAGACTGGCAAAGGTTGCATGCCTACCCTTAATGCCAGGAGTATAGCAAATTATGTTTGTCAACCTCACTGAGACATGGAATTGAGAATGAAACAGTGCCCACAAAGAGGACATCCTCTTTTCAAAAGATGAAGGGGATCAAAAGGCAGCATAATTCCTAACCACCCTTCTATTTCTCACCTTCCTTTCCCTCGCACCTGTTTCTCTATATTAAACTTCCTTTCTCTTTCCTTCTCTTCTCTTCGCATCCTTTCTCTTTCATTTCTTTTCTTCACTCTGTCTCTTCTCTGCAATTCTCTTTTCTTTTCATTTTTCTTCTTCTCTCTTTCTCCTCCTTCTCTTCATTTTCAGTCTATTCTCTGTCTCTCACTCTCTTTCCTTATCCCTCTGCCAACTTTTAATAGTGCATTCCAACAAAAGCCACCCACAGCCATCACCAACGCAAGTCATAGGTGATCTGGTGGCCTTCGTCTTGATTTCTACATCTTCCTGAATTATTCAGATCACTAGATAAATGGTAAATAATTGGACAGAACCTACATTCGCTGCTAATGTATCTCGCCTATCCAAATTTATAGAAAATTGCCAAGTTCTTGACAACTGTGAAAAGAGATTTTCTTCCTTTGTTATAACTGCAAATGAAACAAACATTATTTTCTAAAACTTTAAAAGCTTTGAACTTCCTCTGCCAAAATCTCTCAATATCTTTGCATTTTTTAATGAAAAAGATTTCTTTTGAACTACTTTCCAACATATATTGCCTCTAATTAACATGATTATTGAACTTTACTCTGCTATTTGCTTTGTGTGCAAAGGTGGTAATGAAAACACCATTAATAAGAACCTAGCAGCAGAATAAAGGCCACAAAGAGCACACGGTTAATATAGTAAGGAAGATAGTTTGGAATTATGCATGAAGGCAATTGAAACACTCCAGGCTCTAAGGAGATAAGAATAACATCTTTAATAATCCATTTGATTGCCAGTGTATATCAAACAGACCAAATACAATTAAGGCAGGTTTAAAGCTGTGGGTACTCAGGCTATTTGCTTCTTAATGGTCATTTCTTAGAGATTGTCTTATTCACATCCCCCAGTCCCTGGTCGAGTGTGTGGTTTATGGTCGGAACTCAGTCAATTTTACAGCCTGCCTGGCTAAATCCATAATAAATGAAGGATGCCAGATTATCTAAAACAGTTTCTTCATGCAGTAAGAACACTTTAAATCACTTGATGGCCCATGTCTGGCCACACACGGTGACCCAGGCTTCCTGGAACTGGTTTGGGAGTCTCTTCCTTTCACTGTAGCTTGTAGATGAGAGCAGCAAAGACTCTGCTACCAAGAATCCTGAATGCCACTGCTAATAGAGATCATCTGCAAAACAATTCCAGGACAACAAGGAAAATGACTTCCAAGCTGATTCTTCTTTCTGAAATTTACCTTAAAAATTATGGGAGAATGGAGAAGAAAATCCCAGTAGCTTCAAATGCTTAAGTTAAAAAGAATCAGAGAAATCCCATATGTTAATAGATAGTGAAACCCATGTGTTGACAGATAATATCCCAATATTTTTTTTTTAGGAAAAACCACATTACCTTTACTTGGTTAAATGACAAAATAACCAAATAAATGAGTCCAATAACACATTTATAAAAATAACCAAAATGAGTCAAAATAACTCAACAAATTAATAACACACAGACAGGAAATAATAGACTGAACCCCAGCTGAGGAAAACTTGCCTGTGGACTCACCTTAGTGATGGGGCAAACATTCATGACAAAGCTGGTAGTTCTTCCCAAGATTCTTTTTTCTTTTTGGGATCCTCAATTCAAAACATCCCAGTCAATCCTCTCTGTGTGTTCAAAACAGTCAGTGCCTCTCACAGAAGGGTGCGAGGGCCCACCTCAAACCTAAAGGAACATAATCCAACTCATCCTAATGTGAAACCCGGTGCTTCCGTTTCTACCTCAGCCTGAGTACTAACATAAAACTTTGGCAGATGAAAATCTTTCTTCTTTCTTTTGAAGAAAATTAACCTTTACTAGTACAATCCCAAGAACATGTTCTACTTATTTATTTGGAAAAATAGAAGCTAGGGACCACTGTTTATCCCATGACAATCTATTCTATGAGAGAAAACAGGAAAAATCATTGTTGTGACTTTCAAAAATACAACCTTTAAAAATACTTATATTGGAAAGCTTTAAATAATACATTAGTTAAGAATATTATTAAGGAAACTTTCTTCTTCTATATATATTGGTTCAACTTCTGGTGAGAGTATATGATGATAGAAAATCTAGAAGCCAAGGCTTTTAGGGAATTAAAGAAAAGTAGCAAAATACATTGATTTGCAAAGATTTTGAATAAGAAATCTGGAATAGGATTAAAGAGGCAATGAGCTCCAGAAAATAAGATACCTACAAGTGAAGATAATCTACTACTAGAAGTAGATCTGCCATTCAATCCAGCGATCCCATTACTGGGTATCTATGCAAAGGAAAAGAAGTCACATCAAAAAGACATTTGCACATATATGTTTATTGCAGCACAATTCATAATTGCAAAGATATGAAACCAACCTAAGTGCCTATTGATCAATGAGTGGATAAGAAAATGTGGTATAGATACACCATGGAATACTTCAGCCAGAAAATAAAGGATGAAATAATGTCTTCCACAGCAACTGGAATGATGCTGAAGGTCGTTATTCTAAGTGAACTAACTCAGGAATGGAAAACCAAATAGCCTATGTTCTCATTTATAAGTGGGAGCTAAGCTATGGGCACACAAAGGCATACAGAGTGGTATCGTGAACTTTGGAGATTCAGAAGGGAGAGGATGGAAAGGGGAAGCTTTAAAAAGCTACATATTGAGTACAATGTATACTACTTGGGTGACAGGTGCACTAAGATCACAGAGTTCAACACTATACAATTCACCCATGTAAGCTAAAACCACCAGTACCCCAAAAAAAGCTACTGAAATTAAAAATAAAATTTAAAGATAATCCAGAAAGGGAGTAAAAAAGTCCTGTGAAGAATCTTTAAGGAGGGAATATCTGAAGATAGCCTGACTAGCTGTGTGACCTCAAAAAAATTAATATATTTCATGTAATAACTGTGCTTTACACTGTCCCCATGTTTTTTAAGTATGTAGCACATTTGCAAAACTTTTGATGAACAAGTAAGAAAAATATTTATTTTATTTTTTTTAACTTTTACTTTAGATACAGGGGCACATGCATGTGCATGTTTGTTATATAGGTAACTCGTGTCATGGTGGTTTGTTGTACATATTATTTCATCACTCAGGTACAAAGCCTAGTACTCAATAGTTATTTTTTTCTTCTCTTCTCCCTCCTCCCACGCTCCACCCTGAAGTAGTCCCCAGTGTCTGTTGTTTCCTACTTTGTGTTCATGAGTTCTCATCATTTAGCTCCCATTTATGAGTGAGAACATGTGGTATTTGGCTTTCTGTTCCTGTGTTAGTTTGCTAAGAATAATGGCCTCCAGCTCCACTCATGTTCTGGCAAAAGACATGATCTCTTTCTTTTTTATGGCTGTATAGTATTCCATGGTGTATTATATGTACCGCATTTTCTTTATCCAGTCTATCATTGAATGACATTTAGGTTGATTCCATGTCTTTGCTATTGTAAAGTGTACTGCAGTGAACATTCGCATGCATGTGTCTTTATGGTAGAATGATTTATATTCCTCTGGGTATATACCCAGCAATGGGATTGCTGGGTCAAATGGTAGTTCTGTTTTTAGCTGTTTGAGGAATCACCACACTGTCTTTCACAATTATTGAACTAATTTACTCTCCCATCAATGGTATATAAGTGTTTCTTTTTCTCCACAACCTTGCCAACATATTTTGAGAAAAATGTTTATTTACCTGGTAATAGTATACATTCTGGCAAATGGCTTTTTAAGTCAACATTCAACTTAGAATATTTAACATTAAAAATATTTTCTAAATGATTATCTCTTAAGGCAAAAAATTTAATTTATTTTTACATTTGAACTGGAGGCTTCATGCAGATGGCATTCCAAGAGTAAATCTGTTGTTCTAGATTTAAACAATAACCCAGAAATTGTTGAGTAAGAAATTTTGTCAAATTTTTACTACATAGACTGGCAAAGGTAAGGATTATTTTGAAAAAAAAAAAACTGAGTTTGACCAGAGAAATGTCTTTTTGGAGTCTTACATATATTTGTAATTTTAATTTACATAGAATATATATATACTAACTAATAATATACATATATAGATATATACATAGCAAATTATCTCAAAACTCAGCTACGAAAAACAACCAGTATTTAATTTCTTCCCTTCTGAATGCTAAGACTTTGGGGGTTGCTCAGCTGGGTGCCTCCAGTCAGTCTCCTACCAGGCTGAAATCCAGGGCAAGGCTGTGGTTATCTCAAGGTTCCCTTTGTGGGGGTCCACTTCCAAGCTGCCTCACCTGGCTGTCGACAAGCTACAAGTCCTCTCCAGCTATTAGCCAGAGACTTCAATACCTTGACATGTGGGTCTCTCTATAGGTCAGCTTACAACATGACAGCTGGTTTTCCTCAAAATAGGCCACAGAGAGAGACAGAGAGAGAGAGAGAGAGAGAGAGAGAGAGACAGAGAGAGAGACAGAGAGAGACAGAGAGAAGGTACTCAAGATAGAAACCACAGTCTTTTTGTCACCTAATCTCAGAAGTGATATCCTATCCTTTGTATTCTGTTCATTAGAAGTGAGTCCACAAATCCAGCCCACATGCAAGAAGAAGGAATCACACAGGAATGTGAAAACCAGGTGGCAGAGGTTACTGAGAGTATTGCAGAGGTTGTGCACACATGTACATGCATGTATGTATGCATGTACATGTATATGATCATGTATATGTATACCTATTCATATACTCACATTTAAATACACACATGCACGTGTGCACATACACATATGTATTTATGCATGTGTGTATCTATATATTTCTAGAGTATTTATGCTTTGAATGCCTGGCTGTCATATCATATGTGTGATAATATGTAGCATTCCTGCTAACATTCACAAGACTTCTCTGCTAGTTTAGTTAGAGAATAATTTTCAATAATGATCACCAAGTCTAAATTAAGTGAGGAAAGAGTTAGTAACTTCAGTGGCTTCAGGCATAATGGAAGTTAACTTCTATAAGTTATCGGATTTTTCCATTCTGTTCCATCTCTAATTTCAGGCTAGACTCCTTTGTCCCTGTCTCCATGATTTAGAAAGCCTGCTTTGGACCTCCTCACTGGAGAAGAAGGAGTGCTCACTGAAGATTTTACCTTCTCATCTTTTTCACACTCTTTACCTAGGGCCCTGAAATGATGGGCGTGTGCTCCCCTAGACCCAAAGGATAAGCAAAGGGTGGCTGTTTATAAGGATGGACAGAGCTTAGACATGGAGACCCATTATTCTTGGGAGAAAATGTGAAATCACACTGAAACTGTACTGGTTTGAAATTGAAAATTATTATTATTATTATTTTAGTTAAGCTGAAGCTGTGTCTACAGGCATCTAGCTTTTCCAGCCAGTGTAGGAATGTTTACAAATCTGAACCAGTTTCTGTTCCTATAAAGGTAGATATTTGAGAGATTGTGTGCACATTTTGAAAGAGATGAGGTGCATATGGAAGAAATGGAAGTGGCTGCTTTCCTGAAAGAGCTTAAGAAAAAAGCTGCATGTAAGCTGTGTTCAGAACTTTGATGGCAAAGTGTCTTATGGGTTTGGAGTAAGACAGTGCTTCTCCTATCAGCTCACAACTCACCACCAATCTAATAAAAAAAAAAAAGTTGATACTTAGTACATCAGGTGATAGCATCCAGGGCATGGACCCTAGAGACTAGCAAAGGGCACTTGGGGTTAGAGAAATGAAGTTTATTTCAATGGTCTGAAGGACAGAAGATATTAGCCAGGAAGAGAAGGGCAAGAAAAGACAGCTTTGCAGGATGCTCCAAGCTGACTTGAGGCCACTCATTGGTGACTTCAAGAAATAAATGGCAAACACTTTATAGATCCAGCTTGCAGAGCTTTATTCATTGGCATTTGGAAGTTAAAAGTTAAGCAATGAATATGAAAAGACAATTCACATAAAAAAGTATAAATGACCAGTAAGCTTTTGGAAAGATAGTAAATTGTACTAAATAAATATAAAACAAAACATTGAGATTAAAAATTTCTCCAATTAGATTGCAAAGTTCAACAAAATTGATACTGAATAGAGGAAGATACCCTATCCAGAAAGGGGCGTTATCATATATGATCCAAAAATCTCATGAAGGAATTTCAGCTACTGGAATAGTAGTAATCCAGGTGTGCAAAGACATTTGTTACAACAGTGTTTGTCATAGCAAAAACATGGACAACATAAATGTTTATCAATGGAGTAATAAGTAAATAAACTGTAAGATACATTACAATGGAACATAGCCACTATTCAGTTTTGTAATTCTATGTACACTGACTTGAAAAGATGGAGGTTCATGAGATGGTAAAGAGAAAAATGAAAAATGAAGAACAAATTACATGGTTTAATCTCATTTAATATCTACCTATATACACAGAAGCAAAAGTTTCACAGATGCTGGCAAAAGATGACACTTCTGAGACAAAGGATAGCTTATTACTCACAGTAATGGCATAGACAGCATATTAGTATTTCCATCAATTCTCCTACACACAATTTCCAGTGGGCAATGTGAAATGGGCCAGATGATATGGGCACATAGAGTGGATTGTGTTACAGAAGAGGAAATTTGAAACTAAGGAAGCCAGACCTTTTGTACTAGGCAGTAAGTTACCTGAGCTTACCTTTATAATAAGCAAGGGAGACATTATCTTTATTATAGTGCTGAGTAAAAAAACAAAAAGAAAAACAAAACACCTACTCTTTGCTCTGAAGGTAGACATTATGTCTACCAAGGCTGTGGGTAGACACTATAGCTTCAAAAACTGTTTGCTGTACAAATGTCCTTGAAAATGTAGTGCTTAGCAAAGGCAGTTTGTGGCTTTGCTTATGCTCAGTAACAGGAGAGACTCCTGGAGAATTTTCCCTCAATATTCCATCGTTATTTGCGTTTTACATAAACAACAACAAAAAAGAATAGTAGCTATCAAATAAAATGGGATGTTATTTTACCTAAACTTATAACAATGAAAATTTTGATAACCTGGTCACTGAATATCATAAAAACAGATGTTTTTATTAATTTTGAATATTCATTTTTTTTTTTTTAGAGACAGGGTCTTGCTCTGTTGCCCAAGCTGGAGTAAAGTGCATGATCATAGCTCACCACAGCCTCGAACTCCGTCCTCAAGTGATTCCCCCGCCCTGGCTTCCCAAAGTGGCTGAAATTATAGGCATGAACCACTGTGCCTGGCCAGATATATCTTTTTATACATGTGATATAAGAATATATATATTGATTGTGGCCAATATATTGTTTATTCTATGCTCATTTTACACAGTAGAAAATGAGTGATAATGATCATTTTATTTAATACATGTTTTTCACTCAGAAGAACAATATCTAGATTGAAAGCAGGAATTATTCAATAAAAAATTATATAGAGAATTTTTTAAAATTATATAGCCATCACATGCGTTTTTTTTCTCACATATTTTTTACTGAAAATTTGTTCTTAAAAACCTGTTCAATATCAATAGAAGAATCTTTTACTCTGTAAACAATACACACTACCTGTCTAGGAGAGTTAATTAAATAAAAGATTTTTTGAACTGAACTTCCAGCTTTTACTATTGAAGAAACTGAGGCCCAAAGACATTAAGTGATTTGAAGGTGGCCAACAACTAGTTAATGTCAGAGCTGAGACTAAATCCCACATGCCCTGACTTGGAGCAGAGAGTTCTTTCTTCTTATCCAAAGCCACATACATGATATGATAGAGCTTTCAAACTGGGGTATGCGTACCCCTGCGGGCAATGGCAGCAAGCCAGGGAGGTAAAGCCACAGGATAAACACAGGGTGTCTTGCTTCAGTGTAAATATTACACAAAGATTTGAGGAGAGTTAGGGGAACCGCTTTATTTTTATATTAAAACAAGATTGATTGTAAAGAAGAACGCATATTTTACATGAATTTTAAAAATTTCAGGCTGGATTCCTCAGGCTATAATCCGACTCTATGGAAGTAAAATTCTCTCTGCTCACTCTACTAGGAATAATTTTTTGTAAAAATTTCATGTCACCAATGTGTCTGGGAAGGAGCCTTTATCAAAAAAAAAAAAAAAATGCCTTCATTAACCTCCATCCTTGACATTCCATAATTAAATTTGCTTTATTTTAGCCTTTGTGATCAGTTAATTTTTTCTTGAAGAAGGAACATAGTAAGACCTTATAATGACTGAGTCTTGAGTTCCTTTCCTAAGAATAAGGTTTTTTAAGATTACCTTTTTAATATAAGGTGAAATGCTAAAAATAAAGGATAAACATTTTAAATATGATTTTAGTAGAAATTAACTGGTAACTAGTTTACATCTGCAAGATGCTCTTTAAAACTATTTTGCATATGGTTATAAAGTCACATATGTGTAATGTAGAAAACTGAACAAGTATTGTGCATTTTTACTTTTTTATGTAGCATATTCATGAATAATATCTGAAATGCTATAACAAATATCAACAGCAAAAATGGGTCAATAAATTATTATGTATGCCTTCTCAGTGGACTATTTCTCTCATTTGAGTTTTATTTCTAGGATAGAGACTAAACAATAGTTTCTCTCCTTTTTTTTTTTTTTGAGACAGAGTCAGCTCACTGCAACCCCTGCCTCCTGGGTTCAAGTGATTGCTCTGCCTCAGCATCCCAAGTAGCTGGGATTACAAGTGTGCACCACCACGCCCAGCTAATTTTTGTATTTTTAGTATTTTGTATATTTAGTATTTTTAGTAGAGATGTAGTTTCACCATGTTGGCCTGGATGGTCTCTATCTCCTGACCTTGTGATCTGTCTGCCTCGGCTTCCCCAAGTGTTGGGAGTGAGCCACCATGCCTGGCATCAAAATAAATATCTTGTTGCAACATATTTTAAAAAATCAAAATGTATGCAAATAACATACATGATGAACAAAATGTCGAGCTTTTAAATAGAGACATGGTAAGTAGTACTGGCTTTTTTCCTTTTGCTTCAAGTTCCACAGAGACTCCACAGGGCACCTCCTCGACCCCACCCTGAACATAAGGCCAGTGGTCCTCACACACATCTAATTTTCAGAAACCTACATTTTCTGATATTCAAATCTTGAATCAAAGTGATGATTACTGGGTGACTGCGATTGAGGTACTCTGACTTCCTCTTGGCCTCAGACGTAGCTGACCCCTCTCTCCCTGGCATTCACCACGTGCAGGGGTAACACGCGTGTGTCCAAGGCAGAAGCGTGGGTGCTGCAGGGCCACACGCGCAAACGTCACAGAAGTCAGTGTTTGGCTTCAAATATTCCCCATTGTGAACTGGCTTTCAGTCAACGGGAATGCAGTAACTGTTGGTAACAGAACAATGAGCTGCTCGCCAAGCCAAGTCTCTTCGGTGTCACTGGCGGGGGCGGCCAGATTAATCACCGCTGCCGCTGGCTGCCCCTGTGTGCTGATGTCCTGGGACCCGATCCCCGTGCCCCGTGCCTTCCGATGCTGGAGCCTACGGAGGGCGTCCGAAACGGCCCTACAGAGTAGTCGCCGGGTAAGCGGCACCTGCCTTCCCAGGCCACCAGCCACTCAGGCCCACGGCCCCACCTCCTCCTGAGGACTCCAGGCAGGCACTGAATTTGGAGGGGAATTTCAGTAGCCTGAAGATGGAGATAGGTCAAATTTCAAATTAGTTGGTTAACATAAACGGAAAACAAAGAGTCCAGCACAAAATTGGGATGTGAACAGCGGTGAGCGGTGGGAAATCCCACTCAGCACCGCCCGGGCTGGAAGTCTGTTGTCCTGGGTGGGGTTTGAGGACTTCCCCATCCACACTAATAGGCTCACATTGACCTTTTGCGACTCAGCATCTGCTGCGTATATAATTATGGTGCTTTGGAGATTAAGTGGAATGGAGATTAAGTAAATTTTGCAGTCCTGATTCTCCAATGTGTGTTGTGTGTGTGTGTGTGTGTATCCCTGATATATTGTTCCCAGCAAGTGTAATCAACACCTTGAAGAGCAAACGTTGCTTGATGAACTCTACAATCAGAGTTGAGAGCAGCTAAGATAATGATTAAAAGAATATTTGGGTGGGAAAAAAAAATCTCAGAAGTTCGACAGGTAAGACCTAGCAAGCTAGTAAGGCATTCTGGAGTTCTCTGACTCATCTGCAAAGGGAGCGGGGTGTTGATTAAATGAACCTGAGAGTACTATGATGAATTGAAAGCTCCTCACACTAAGTCCTAACTTGTGCCTGCGTGTTGCATGGAGGTATAAAAATTTATCATCAGAGAGGACATTTTCTTTTGTAGGTTTTAATACTGACCTTATTCTTCTAGGATTTAATAATTCTACCATTTTCAAACTTTTTTTTTTCCTTTTATTCTAGATCCTCAGGCATTGGGCGGTGGAGGAAGCAGCTGCTGTTCTCCCCGCACTAGAACTGTTCACATCTCAGTTTTGTGATGAACTCTTTTTATTTTCCTTTCATGTTGACCAATTAATTTGAAATCTGACTTTTCTCCCTCTTCAGGCTACTGAAATTTCCCTGCAAATTCAGTGCCTTTTCTGAATGAGATCCTCCACCAGCCAGTGTAGCGCTGTAGATTGAAAATGTACCTTCTCCAAATGGCCCTCTGCCTACAGTGTCCTTTTGTGCCTCCACCTCACTTGACAACCCTCCTCCTCTGTCTCCTTTCCAACATGCTTCCCTCTCCTTTCTCTCCATGTAGACACTTCATCATAATCTTCCTTAGACCCACACTCCTCTGGTTAACTGACTCATCAGATCTGCACAGCTGCTGTGATGAGATGTCTGATGAGCTCCACATTTACATTTGCAGCTTTCTGGTGGGTGCCTTGACCTGTATGTTCCAACAGGGCCTCAATCTCAGCATTCCTCAGCTGCATCTGTCTTCCCTCCTAGTCACCTTTCTGATCATCAAGTCACCACATCATCATCATCATCACCTGTGACTTCCCGCCTGCTAAGTCTCTGCCTCCATTTATTTGCCAGTTCCCGTTCATTCTCCCTAAACATGCCCATGTCATTCTGTTCATTGCTCATTGACACTTGCCCCCACCCTGGGGCAGGCTCATTAACTAGTGGACTTCATTTTCCAGAGGCAGCCTTGCTTCCTGTCTACAGTTCTAACTCTACCCCGGGCCCCTATACACATCACTGCTAGAGTCATCTTCCTGATGCCTAGCTTTCTCACATGTATTTTCTAGGTTGAAAATCCAGTAATATCTTCCCATTGCCCCAGAAGTGAGCACAATGCTGAACCACACATGAGTTAAGTGATTGAACAAACCAAGGGCACCAACAGAGGAGGAAACATGTTTGTGAAATAACTTGATATTCGATATTATATAAAAGCATTGATATTGTTATCCTGGGAAAAAATCAGAACTAATTAAACTTTCTTACATGAATTTTACCATATAGTTACCTAGAATATATATTTCATATATATGTACATATACATGTTTACATATCATCTGAAATTAAATGATAAGTTAGAGTTCTCAAGGCCTGAAGAGGTTTTCTCTGGGCACTGATTAAGTACACACTTCTGAGCCTAAATTTCACAGTTCGCATAAATAATATGAGCCCAACCCACCTTTCTTAATTTATTTCTCACAATTGGCTTCCACATGCCTTTTACTTCAGCCTAAGGCTGTGCAGCCCCATATGCCTTACACGTTCTTCTGCTTCTTCTGTTTTGTGCGTTTAGTCTCCTCTTCCACCAACATCCTATTTCTAATTTCACCTCACCTTTTAAGGCCCAGCCTGACTGTCAATTGCACCATGAAATCTTCCAGTGTGTCTGAGCTAACAGTACAGGCATACTTCATTCTACTGTGCTTCACTATATTGTGCTTTGCAGATACTGGGTTTTTTTTTTTTTTTAATGTTACTATAGTAATTGTTTAAGGGACCACAAACAGTGTCTCTATAAGTTGGTGAACTTAATTAAATTCCTTTAGATGAAGGCATGTGACTAGTGAAGCTGTGTGTTGACTGGGAACTGGAATTGTTCCACCACGGATTCACTGAAATATGAACTGGCACATTTTCATGTTTCTTGGCACTTTGATATTAATATTTTGTATCAGATTCATGCAAAATTACTGATTGGAAAGAAACATGCTGTGATAAAAACTTGTATAAATAATTATGATAGTGATTTACATATTATGCTGATATATTCCATTCCTCTTTAACCTCATATTTTTTGAAATTTGATTTAAATCTTGAAATATTCATTCTATGGCTAAAATTGTCAAAATGTACATTACTTTCTGATTATCAAATTAATATGTGCGTGTTGTAAAATACTAAAACATCACTAAAAATATGTATTGTCTAGAAAGTGAAAGTCCCTCTTGATCTCAAGTGATGACTTTGGCTAATAATTTGAAGTGTGTACATTTTGTATACATATAAATATGACTTTTAACAAAAATATTGTTACACATATTATACTGCCAATTACCTTTTTATTTATAAATGTATTTTAGATATCTTTAGATGTCTAGATATCCATCTGTGTTAGAGTTCTCCAGTGAAAAAAACAATAGGATATATAGGAAAATGCTTATTATGAGGAATTGGCTCACTTGATTATGGAGGCTGTCCCACAATCTGCTATCTGCAATCTGGAGCCCAGGAGAGAGCCATTAATGTCGTTTATTCTAAGCTGAAAGACCTGAGAACTAGGAATGCTGATGTCTAAAGGCAGAAGATGGATGTCCTAGGTCCAGAATTAAAAATGAATTCACATTCCTCTGTTTTTCTGTTCTACTGGAGCCCTCAGTGGCTTGGATGATATTCACCCCCCATTGTCGAGAGTGATCTTCTTTACTCAGTCCACTAATACTAATGCTAATCTCTTCCAAAAACATCCTCAGAAACTCACCCACAAATAACGTTTTACCTGCTCTCTGGGCATCCCCTAGTCCAGTCAAATTTATATATAAAATTAACCATCAGACCACCTCTTTGTATTTTTTAACTACTTCACAGTATTCTATTGTGATGTCACATGTCAATTTAACATGCATTCTAATTAATGGGTACTATTTCACAACCACAGAAAATGTATGCTGAAATAAGCAGTGATAATCACATTTGTCTGTGTGTTTGTACCTGTGTGTTTCTGAGTCCTAGAGGTAGAATGGCTGGATCAATTTAAAAGCACATTTATAATTTTAATAGATGGCTGCCAAGTTTTAATTCTTCTTTGGATAGGCTATAACCACCCCAAACACTATGCAAAGTTGCGACTGACTGTACATAGTAGAGGCTGATAGTTGACATCTTTAAGTTAAAATACCCAGGGGGGAGAGATCCAAGATGGCCGATTAGCAACAGCTCAGGAATGTAGCTCCCAGTGAAAGCGCAGAGAACGAGTGGATGCCCGCACTTTCCAACGAATTTTTGTTGCCCACGGACCGGGAGATTCCCAGCGGAGGAGCCACACGGGTCGCCAGCGCGACTCTTTTGGCTGGCGCGGCTCTTTTGCGGGCGCCCGGCACAGTGCTTCCCGCTGCAGAGTATACGGGACGGACGGGCTCGGCTGGTCCCATCCCCACAGGGAAAACAGCAATTGGAAGTGCTGAGAACTGAGAGTTTCACAGCAAGCACAGCAAACCCGGGAGGGTCCGGCTCTGAGGGGAAGGGGCGTCTAGGGAAGGGGCATCCGCCGAAGGAAAGCTAAGAAACCAAAAAACTTCATCACCTGGTGGAGAGAGATCCAAGATGGCCACGTAGCAGCGGCTGGGGATTGTGGCTCCTGGTGAGGGCGCAGAGAGCGAGTGCATGCCGCAATTGCAGACAAATATTTGATGCCCACAGACTGGGAGATTCCCGGCGGGGGAGCCACACGGGTTGCCAGCGCAACTCTTTTGGCCGGCACGGCGCTTCTCGGTGAGGAGTGTGCGGGACTGGATGCCCTTTTGGTTGGGCTCGGCGGGTCCCATCCCCACAGGGAGAACAGCGCTTGGAGGTGCTGAGGACCCAGAACAAGCACAGCTGAACCCGGGAAGGCCCAGCTCTGTGGGGAAGGGGCGCCCCCCGAAAGAAAACTAAGAAACAGAAAAAACTTCATCACCAACAAGGCGGACGTCCACTCAGAGACCCAATCTGAAAGCCAGCAATTACAAAGACGACAGGTGGATAAATCCACAAAAATGGGAAGAAACCAGTGCAAAAAGGCTGAGAACACCCGAAATCAGAATGCCTCCTCTCCTACAGGGGATCGCAGCTCCTCATCAGCAAGAGAACAAGGCTTGACAGAGGATGAGTGTGATGAACTCACAGAATCAGGCTTTAGAAGGTGGATAATAAGAAACTTCTGTGAGCTAAAAGAACATGTTCTAACCCAATGCAAAGAAACTAAGAACCTTGAAAGAAGATTTAACGAAATGTTAACGAGAATGGACAACTTAGAGAAGAATATAAGTGAATTGATGGAGCTGAAAAACACAACACGAG